>VDFB02105785.1:206159083-206272274 GCA_007258455.2 Sequoia sempervirens
CACTTACAATATCGGTTATATGGCCACCTTGTGTAACACACTTTGCTTTCCTGTGGAGCCATCATGTTTATTCATGAGTGTCAAGCATACAAAGTTTTCGCTTGCCTCATGAATCTTGTTCTTGTTGTGTGGCACCTTGTCAAAGTTATCAAGAGGTATAGCTTTGGTGCATGATTGTATGTATGGGGAGCCAAAACTTAGGTGTAACTTTCCCATAGCCACTTGCTTGTTTGTGTGAGTGCATACCGGCGGTGTGTGCTGTGTTCTGGTCGGGGCTCACTCAGTGGATGGACTGAGGTTCCACTAGCCCTTGTGAGAATGCATTGGCTCTTGCATAGTGGGTGGCCAGGTTCCACTTGTAAACATTTTTGGAAAAACAACTTAGACATGATCTGCAACATGTGGGACAAATGGTTGAAGCTTGATCCACCCCGTTTTTTTGTTTTTTTTTTCCTCTTTGTCTTTGGTAGTGTATGCTTGTGCCTTGTTGTTCCTTACATCATTTTCATGTGTGTTATTTTGTGCCTATGTTAGTTTTCTATAAGATCTTGATCCTGGGGGCTTGATCATCCCTCTTGATTGCCATCATCCTATCTCACTAGCATTGGTACATTTGGACCCCTCTTGATGTGAGTTTGTCTACTTTAGTGTAAGTTTGAAGCAAGTTCATCCTCTCACTAAAGTGGAGGCTAAATGTAGTGTAGAAAAATGTATCCCTCTACATTTTCACATTTGTTTGGGCCCTCCCTACTAAAATTGGGCTTCTTTATGCCTTATTTGGTCCTATTTTGCAGCCACAACCCTTATTTAATGCATCTTTTTGAGGATAATCCTGAAATATATCTAATGACCCATCCTAATTTAATGATTTTGGATTGTATGGCCCAGATTTAGTGATCTAGGACTCATATGCCACCTTGGGAATATGGGCCCCACCTAAGTTTTAGGGCCTAAACTTGAATTTAGCATAAATCTAAGCATTTCTTAAAATTTGTGTCTCGAGATTAGCCTACTAGGACTCATACTCCCCTAGTTGACGTATGAGTCCTGATTAGCATGGACCTATTTTAAATTCAAATTCTTGGCAAGATTTAATTCTCCTAGACCTGATGTTAGCTTGTAGTGTTGTAATTTCGAGAAATTTGGCATAAACAAGTATAAATACAAGGTTATTTCACATAATTTCTCCTAACAAGTAGCAATTTTCATGTGCAAGTGTGATTTAAGCATTCAAGCATTCTAGCAATTCAAGAGCATTCAAGAGTTGATAATGAAGCATTTTGGAGCTTCATTCAAGATTCAAGCATCATTTCAAAGTCATCATGCATTATGTTTGTTTTTGAGCTAAAATTTGTGATGTACATTCTTATGATTCAAGCATACATTCAAGTGAAGATCTACAAAATTGAATCAAGAGCCAAGATCTACATTCATGCTAGCCATTGTATACAATTTTCCAACGTTTATTCCAAGGGTTTGGTGAGTTGTAACATTGCATATTTGTTCATTGACCATTCCTTCATTCTATTTGATTTCATTTCAAGGTTTAACTACCAAACTAGGAGTTTGATCAAGTCAAACCCCCCGTAAGCAAATCAATGCAGTATTATGTTTTGTAGGTTTTTAGTAGGTTCAGATCTAGAAACTAAGTTTGAAAGGAAGAGCAGAGATAGGAGAACAGATTTAAATTGTAACTTTCCGAGAAAATTGAATGAGACTGATACGCCACTTGTGGGGTATGAGTCTTGGTATAACACTTTTCCCAAATTTTAGATGATTTAGACTTGCCACTATGAAATTCCAATTTTTTCCCAGAAACCCTAAACTGGGACTGAATCACCCAGCTTGGCGTATGAGTCCCAATATGCTTTAAAAGTTAAATTTTCAAGATTTCAGACCTTGTTCCGAGCCTCTTCAGTTTTCTCGGTGCACCTCTATTTATCTCTAGTTTGTTATTGTGATTTGAGTTCATTTTCTAGGTTATATCATTAGGTTTTGCATGTTACTTACATTACTTGTCTTTCCAAGCTTTTGCTTGGTTGTGAACACCATTGTTGTTTTTAATCACACCCTAGGACACCTTATTGCATATCTCTTTCCCTAATTCCATTCCTAGATAAAGATCTCTAAGGTTTCGTTGAATTAAACTTGAAGGAAATAGGAGAAAGGTCCTAAATCCTTTCGTGTGTTCCATCTCCTAAAAGGTGGAACCCCTATTTTCATCATTCCAATTATGCTTGGCTTTGTATTTCAAAAAGGAAATACTATATCATCTTATACTCACCTACCACCTAGAAAATAATATGAGAAAATATTAATATGCATTGAGTTTAGAGTATTTGTTACTATTTTTTGGTTTTGCACCATCAAGGGCATTCACTACACATTTGCATGGTATCTTTTGTTATTTTCTAGGTTTATTGTAACTCGATATTCTTATTGGATTTGACACAAGGGAGAAATTAGCATTGCCACATGTAAATTCTCAATCCCATAACTGAGTATTTATGAAAGAGAGAAACTCATAAAATCATGATAGATGATAGGTTTACATAGATTCAATCCACATTCATATTTATATTTGTTTGATCAATCTTACAATTGTAAAAGTGATCTAGAATTCAAAATAATAATTTATTAATTCCAAAACATTCATTGAACATTACTCAATTTTATACACGTTTTTGAATTATTTATAAATATTTATTATAATCTATCTAGATAAATTTTCAATCAAATACAATTGTTAATTTTTTAACTTTCTAAATATTTACTTTGATGCATTTAGTAGTCACAACTCTTTTATTTAGAGTAATTCTAGAATAGTTTGTGTTCCAAATCTTTTTATTGCAAAATTCATTTCATCTGAAGTAAACTAAATAGGAAAAAAAGACAGAGACGAGAGGAAAAACAATTAATTATGCGAATAAGTTATTGTCGATATGTCCAGCCTTCGCTTCTTTAATTGGTTGGGAGGAACACACTAGTATAATATTGCCGCGTGTCAAACCGATAATTAAATGAGTGGAGCAGGGGGAAGTCATGCAGCGGGTGTATTCATTATCGACGGGCTCATATTCGAGATGCAATTTGATTGAAAACAACCCAATAAAAAACTGAAATCATTTCTACAGATTGTAACGAAATACTTTTCGATTAATAACTTTAGCTACACTGTATCCAGTCGGACAAATCGATTCAAATCTAAGATGCTTGACATTACGAGATGCATAGATAGAGTGCCTGATATGACGAGCTCTACAGTATGAAATGTTCTAAACCCATACATCACTTAATCTATGAATGAAAAGGATAGCATTGATTAAATACAATATTATCGGCAATATATTATAAATGTTCTCTATCAAGGGGCCGGTGCAAATGCTCCAGCAAGGGAAAAGGTCTTCAGGCCTCCAGCAGTTGGCGCAGACGCAGTCCCGATCATCATTCGCATGCTTCTTGTATTGTGAGTCTCGCACAGGTGAGGTAAATATATTTCTGCAATTACATTCTTGTTACCATGTGTTTCAATAAAATCATATCTGTTTCCTGAGAAGGAATGAATGACGAATAATGGGGCACTTACCTTCTCCTGCTGCGAGATTGCGGTAGAGATTTACAATGTTGGGGCACCTGTTTTGGCATTTGTCTGAGCACAGTTTAGAAGTGAAATGAGAATTTTCGAAAAGATCATCAGTGGACATGCCCACACTCATTCTCTGCAAACCACAGCTTTCCAGGCACTCCTCGCTCTCAATCCATTCCATCATCTCCTCTGCGAGTATGCCCGACGACTGAAATACACTTACGCATGTACCACTCATTATTCAATAAAATTAAACTAGAAGCGTGGTTTCATTTAAGAAAGAAAATGAATAGAAGTATTGCTAAAGAATGTATTGCCTGGCACTGGTATTCTACTGATGCCTCGCCAGTGGACGCGACGGAGTATTTCTTCTCGAGAACACAGCGAGCTCCCAATGATGAGACCGAGAAAGCGCACATCTCTACTGGCAGCTTTTCACATTCAACGTTTCCTTCACCTGTACACTCTCAATTATAATCGTATTAAGGAGTCTACCACAATGAATGCTCCAGGCATTTCTTTCTCAAGGAGAAGACTATATCTATACAATACGTTTTAGAGTAGTTTTCCGAATGCAATCAAATCATATAATTGGACAACGAAAACAACGCAGAAAGAAACATACATACCCAACACAAGAACGCTTGGCATGCCCAAAAGCGCCAAAATAATGGCGACTGCAACTGCTTTTCCAGAAGCCATTTGTTCCTCCGGTCTGTAAACTTCCTTGGCTTAAAGAAACACAACTAAAAGTGAGATGATTGTTGTGAGAAGAAACCAAAGCTACTCATATTTATAGACATTTGCTGCGGGAGAATTCCCTATGTTTATGAAATATTGAATACATCAGATTTCTAACTTTTTATCCATCAGATTTCCGTGCGATGACGCTCTACAGGAATTTGCGTGGGGATGGAGACTAATTGACCTGTGTACGTTTTTCACGGCCAACAACAATTTTTTCAATGGCACTCATAAAACTTAACTACTTTTCTATTTGAATTCCTGATTTGCTAACGAGATATATAGGCATTTGGTAAAATTATCAAAGATATTAGTCCTTGTCTCATCTGTTAGATTGCATGATCATGCCCACTAATATTAGTTGAGCGTTTTCCTTTTGACTACGGATTTGCAAGTTACTTCAAACTTTTGACATCGGAATTTACTTGGTTAGGTTTGAAAATTGACATTGCACCTTCTTATTTAAATCTCATTACTATTTTTTTATATCTAGAGCTTCGACGTTGTAGATACTTAATCACACTAGTCATTTAGATGGATTAAAGGTTTTTTAGTCTTCCTTTTCTTAAATCAATTGAAGTCTTAGGATTTGGCTTATTATATTATCTTTTAAAGGAAAAATAAAAAATATTATCTTATTTATAAGAAGAGAATGATAATAGAAGATATATTTTCAAAGTTTAAGTAGGTTAAGTAACGTGGTAAATATTTGTAGATGAAATTAATTTTTTAAAAATGAAAATTAATTAATTAGTACAATTAATAAATATAAGTTTAGATAATATGGATTTAGGTAAAATCATTTTGAAATTAAATGTAAGAGATTTAAGCATTTAGATTGTAGAGTTAGGATGAAAATATTTTTTTTACTTAGGTATTGAAAAATAAATGTACCTAGAATGCTTATTGTATTAAGTTTTATGTACAATAAAGATTGACTCTAAATTCATATGATTTCGATACGATCTATTACCACTTTGTGATACATAATAGTAAAAGTAGGAATGTTGATTTGATAAAAAAAGTGGTGGATTGATATCTATTGTGTGAGAAAAGTAATGTAATGGAAAGGAATAGGCTACCCTACCTTCTTCACAATGAGGGAATGTCTAATGGATGGTGGTGATGTTCGATTGACATTGATGAACGAGCATGCAGTGGTGTAAGGATAATCTTGCATCAACCAAAAAACTTGTTTTTACTTTTGTTTGTTGGTTTATTTAGTTGTTTTAGATCTCATGATAACACTTAGGGGTGTAGGATAGTCAAAAGTCAAAAAACCCAAAAGTAGTCAAATGCTATTTTTAGTAAGTCAACCTATATGTGCATGTATGGACTTGAAAATTTACCTTAAGGAGCAGAATGGAAAAAATGAACTAAATGGTGAAAGAATCATCTAGGTATCTTGAACGGTTTATGAGATATTAAAGTTTCTATCCTAGCAATTTTTTCCTATAAAATTTTAGAATCAAATTTGAAGCCCTCAGATTTGGCAGGCTTAATAGGAGTTATATTTCATTACTAATTCTATAGTCATCAAATACTAATCACAATACATAAAATTGAAATAGAAATAATGTAAAAAGGACAAAGAAAGTGCAAGGAGACCTCCCAAAAAAGTATTGCTCATTATTTTTTAGTATTTTTTATGCATTTGAATATCAATTTCACTCAATATTTCTTAAAATTATTCTTATTTATCAATATTTTAGTATATTCATTTTTAGATAAAAGGTGGTACATCTATAATATTATTAATATACAGATAAAAGAGATTATAGAGTGTATCAAGTTGAGCTTACAAAATATCAAGTCTTAAAGAGGTAGGATAGCAAAAACTAGCAACAACAAAAGCTATAAACTAAATAGAAAGTTGCCAATAAAACATTAAAATTATACATGATTAATTCAGTGCCAGTATCATGACAACTTGAGGTATTATCATCATTTTCCAAAAAGGTTAGAACCATGGAGTGATTAGAGTTGACAACATATTGTAAAACACGAGTTGAAATTCTCCTTGGGTCCCTGATGAGAATATGAGGACAATGTTTGATCAATAGAAAAATGGATGAGAAATTTTGGTTAACCAATTTCACACATTCCTTTTCAGGTAGGTGGCTATGGGAATCCATGCAATATTTGGGGGTGAGGCTACTTTTATTTTAGATACCTTGAGTAAGAGTAGTAAACAAATATTATCATAAAATAAGAGCATAGATCTAGAGAAAATACCTTTGATAGGGTATATGCCTGAACCGTTGATTTTTGGCTCCTATGGGCTACTCTTACTCTTCTAGGTTTTTTCACCTAAAAGGAGATAGATAGGAGCAAAAATGCTAATGGTTCATTCAAACTAAACAATGTGTTATGTTGTCTAACCTAAATGAAGTTAACTAAATGCAATTGATTGATCCAAATGAATGAATATGAATGCAAAAGTGACATTTAAGTTATGTTTGAAAATACATTGTGTTATGCAAACAATAAAGTAAATGAAGAAAACATGCATAACAAAAAGAAAAGGGATGAATTTGAGTGCACTTGGGTGAAGTTTGATGAATATGGAATGTTTTGGATGTTGGATGAAGTAACTGATTTTTCACAGTGGGACTCATTCGCCCAGAGTAGCAAATTAGTCCCCCTCCTCGTGAAAAACTATTGGAAACAAGTTTTTGTCTATTGGGATCTAAAATCTGACAAAATTTAGATTTTTAGTCCTAATGTGGGACTCATTCGCCACAAGTGGCGAATTAGTCCTCTCCCAAATTTATGAAAAATTAGGAGACAACTCTGCAACACTAGATTTGAAAATCACTGCTTGTCAGGTTGTTGAAGTCAATTCTGCAGGAAACGGACAAAAAATCTTCCTCAAGCTTGAAATAGATTTAAGTTGACTTGAAGCACCTAGTTGACTTGTAGACCAATCTTCAACACCAAAAATCTTATCAAATCTACACATCTAGGTCTGTAAACAAACATGCAATAGGGTAAAAAAGGTTTAAGGTTAGTGAATAGGGGTTTTCCTTGGTCAAACCCCACTTTTAGTAATCAAAACCTTAATTAAATAATGAAATGCAAAGGAATGATAAACTAACAACATACAAATGCTATCAACTTACCAAACCCTCGATGATGCAAGTCTAAAGTAATGTCAATGGTTGCTTCAAAGTGCTTGAATAGTGCTTGAAAAGATGTTGTAAAATGCTTGAATGCTTGAATGAATAGGTGAATGAGTGAACTTGATGAATTGAGATTGTAGGAGATGTAAAATGAGGTGAAAATCACTTATTTATACACACTTGTGCCTTAGTTACTCATTCATACCTCATCATAGGATGACATCAAGTGTTTTTGAATAAAATCCTGAAAGGAAATTTAAAATATTTTGAATTTGGGGCCAATGGGGACTCATTCGCAACCCATGGCGAATGGGTCCCACCTAGGACTTGAAAATGTGTGTCGAGAAATATGTTGTATTCAATGTTGTTTGTCGGGATAATACTCAAAAATACACTTAATTAAGCATATGAGAGCATAAAGCATGACAAAAGGATAAATAGTGAAAATGTGCCTAGAAAAGCATGAAAGCTTGTTACAAGACTTTACAACACTTCAAAATAGAACTTAATTAGTGATGACAAGGAATTTTTTAGGTAAATTGTAATTAATAGAGTCTAGAAGAATGTAGAAATGTCTTACAACACTTCACAACACCTTGAAAAGACATCATTATTTGAATTTTAGTACCTAAATATGCATGTTCAAGCCATGTTGCAACATAAAATTAGAGCAAAATAGAAAAACACCATGAAATAAGACCTAAAAGGCCATGAAAATGATAAGGGGCCATTTTTCTATGACACATTTAGCCCCCACTTTAGTGAGAGGATGAAATTGCTTCAAACTCACACTAAAGTAGCCATGAACATTGAGAGGAGGGTTTGAATGCACTTACGCTAGCAAGATGAAATGCCAATGATCAGGAGGGATGATAAAGCCCCCAGGATGAAGATCCCATGTAAAACTAAGCATAAGAACAAAGGAACACACAAGTGTTGGGATGAATTGGATGAAGCTTCGATCATAAATCCAACTAGCCATGGATTAGATCTAGGCTAATTGAGAATGTATACTCACTCTAGGGTGACAAAACTCATGATGGTTCATTGGGTGAGAAGACCCAAATGTGCTCACTCGACGGCCACACAACTAGTTGTCCGCAGGGTGAGAAAGCCCAAAAGGCAAGATATATATGCTAGTTGGTATGCAATGACAAATACAAAGGTGGATATGGGGAAAAGTCATCCCGCTAGGTGGGCTTCCCACTTAACCATATTAAAGTTATACCTATTGATAAATTTAACAAGGCACCACAAAGAAAAATGTTATGAACAAAAGAACAAAGTACCACAGTCATGCAAGTTGCATTATGCAAGGTGGCAAAAAGGTAAAAATGTAAAATGTAAAAATGTGAAGTGTAAAAGTGTAAAATGTAAGGAATGTTCAAAGGAGTCTTGTTCAGTTCATGCAAGGTCAGTCAGTTAGGGAACATTGTGTCTAATGTCTCCAAGAGAGGACCAATCAAAGAGTAGTATATTCAAAACTTAGGGGATGTAGTGTGTCACATCAGGCCACCAAGAGGAATGTAATATGCGAAGATAGATCACAATTATGAAAGAAATCACACCCAATGTCATCATCCACAAAGTGACAAACGCATTATGTAAATGACAAGGCTGCACTAGGAACCAAGAATGCACATGAATTATGGTAATGTATGCCCCCCACTTTAAAGGAATTTCTACACATCATTTTTTGAGAAATTACTTTAAAGTAGAGAAAAAAGAAAATGCAAAAAGAAAACAAGACATGAGAGCCAACCTAGAAAGCCCTATGCCAAGTCATATGCTTTGAAGTTAGGCTGTGTCATGTCAAGGAAAATGAAAAGCTAAGAAAAAAGGAGTTGCCCCCTAGAAAAGAAAACACACCAAACACATAAGGGATCTATGGATTTGGGGTCAATATGTTCATTGCTGCAATGTTTTTATGAAAGAGTGCGTAACTGTCATCATTCCTCAAAACACATAGAACTAGAAGAATGACACAAAGAGAGTGAAAACAAAGGAAAAATAAAGTCTGTTGTGGTTCAACATGGAAGAGACATTGTGGTCTCAAAGCTTTGCATCATCCCCAAAAGGAAAACACAAGCGAAATGAAAATGAAAAGGTGAAAGAAAATGAAAAGGTGAAAGAAAATGAAAAAGCTTTTGGGTCAACAAGGAGACATTTCAGTCTCAATGCCTTGCATCATCCCCAAAAGGAGAACACAAAACAAAAGGAGAAAAATACAAAGACCTTGTGGGTCAACATGGAAGAGACATAGGATGTCTCTACGCTTTACGTCATCCCCAAAAGGAAAACACAAAACAAAAAGAGAAAAAGACAAGGACCTTTTGGGTCAACATGGAAGAGACATAGGGCATCTCTATGCTTTGTTTCATCCCCAAAAGGAAAACACAAAACAAAAAGAGAAAAAGACAAGGAACTTTTGGGTCAACATGGAAGAGACATAGGGTGTCTCTACGCTTTGCGTCATCCCCAAAAGGAAAACACAAAAAAAACACGAAAAAGACAATGCACGACAAATAGAAGAATATAGGTACAAATAGAAGAAGTATACAAAGAGAGACAAAACATCAAACACACGATACGGGGGAACACAATACACACATGAAAAGTAAAAAAAGGAGAAAAAAAAGGCTAGTTAGGAAAATGCAAGTCAACCATCTAACAAGTCATCCGCCTCCCAATCATGTTCAGTATAATGTGAAGGTGGTTGACTGTTTAGAGGAAGAATTGCAAGTGTTGAACCAGGAGTCGTACTAGGTTCTTCTCTTGGTGGAGAAGATTTGTCATGTAAGCTCATTATGAATGAAAATAAAGAGTTTAAATCATTATGCACTTCTTCATCTATTTTTTCTATTGTCGCATCATCATCATCATCATCATCAAGATTAATGACAACAGGAGGATGAAGGTTGATTTCTAAGGATTGATGTATCAAAAGCTGAGGTTGTTGGATTGGTTCATTTTTTTGTGAGGGTTGCACTAGACTATCATGTGGTAGGTTAGGAGAAGGAGGGTGGTCATCTATTACTTTTGTCAAAGGTAAAGGTTGATTTTATTTATTTTCTTCCATACAAGATTGACGAGTAAGGAGATGACGACAACGCCTACATTCCCTAGCACTGCAGTTTCATTTAATTTTATTTTGGAGTTGTTGAGGTGTAATAGCGGATTGAGAAATCATAGGTTCTTCTACTTTCGAAGAGGGAAGAACAGAAGAAACTGAAGAGGATAGATCAACCACTTTCTCTTTTACTTTATACACTTGTTTAATATGAGGAGGGATGACAGGAGTGGTTTCATTTTCACTTGTTCGTTTAAATGATGGCAGGGAAGTATCTAGGGGTGGTTGTTTAGGACGTTGTATGGTTTTCTCAATGTAAGACTCAGGTTGAAGCATGGTTTCATCTATGATAGTGGATAGGGATGAGTTACGAAGAGATAATTTGGCTATCATTTTGGCTTTAAACTTTTGATAAGCTATGAAAAAGAAGTCCTTTTGAGGGTTAATGGGTTCCATAGGTGTAGGCCAAAAGGCTTCTAATGAAAAATCACCTTTGGAAGATAAGGGATTAATGCCACTATGGAAACTTCAAACGCTTGTCAACAACTAATGATACCGCTTTCATTAAGCAAAGCCAAGGGTGGCCTAGCTGCAAATGAGATTGGTTAGATTGTGGAATAATTTCAAATGTTACCTCCAAAGTTTTAGGTCCTATTTGTAAGGGTAGCATGATTGATCTGATCATAGGGAACACAAAACTAGTATGTGTCTTAATCCATGCAGTTGGTTTATTATATTTAGCTTGATATAGCTCAAGCAATATTAGAAACTCCTCTGTGATCACATTCTCACCACAAGAAGGATCTATTAATATCCCATTAGTGGGATTATCATAAATTATGCTAGCTATGTAGAGAGGACCATCAAGAAGATTTTGTAGTATGTATTGAGTAGAAAAAGTGATATCAAGAGACTTAGTGGTTTGGCCCTTACGAGGGATAATGTCTATCGTAGCCACTAGTTCATCCATAGGACTTTCTGTAGTAACAGAGGGACATGTATCATGTTGTTCATTGTTTGTATCAACAATCATTACATCAATGGTTGAAGGTTCGCTAGCCTTGACAAATGAGGTAGTATATTTAGGCATGGGATTAGTGAAAATTTGCACTTTATGGATAGGTAGTGCAGTGAAATTATTGCCTTAATCATTAACACCCATAATGGATAGATGGCTTGAATCAATGAGGTCTTGAACTAAATGTTTTAGAAACTTGCAATGTTCAGTTTCATGTACATTCTGGCGATGAAAATGACAATAAGCATTAGGTTTGTGTTGGAAATATGTGTCTCAATCTCACAGGTTGAAACCTCTGAAAGGGAAAAGTTGGTGTGACTTTCATTTTGTATCTCCAACTGGTAGTTTAGTAACCTTGTGGTTTGTATAGGTGGCCGAGACCTTGCTTCTGTCTTTCCGAATAGAGCTATCGCTGTGACTTGTTGTGTTCATTGTAACCCTCTATTGAGTGGAGATCTCTGGCCAATAGGCCATTCTTATTAGATATTGGGAAGACTCTGGGTGACAAGCAGTGTCGGGGAGAGACTTGGACATTTGGTATGTCTCATACCGACAAGGAAAGTATCACTGATAGCTTTACACTTAGAGTCTTCATGGTAACACAAAGGCTTCGGTGTGAAGTCTTGGCAATGGGTGCTGGTCTCACCAAATGCTGATCTCGGGGTGACTGGAACACTCAGTAAGAACTCTTAGCGATGAAAGCTTGTCTTGCCGACAGTGTTACACTTGGAGACATCGGGGAGACCCTTGGCCAAAAGGATTGCTTCGATATGATGTTTCATCGATAGCAGTAAGTATTGCCGACTGTTGGACACTTTGGAATTTAACTTGTGAACATCGGTGTGATTTCCTGGTGAGTAGCGATAGTCTCACCAAAGGGAATACTGGTGTCTACATGACTTGTGGACTTCGGTATGATCTCTTTCCGATGGTCAGGACTCCTGGTGATAATGACGATTTGGATTTGTGGCATCAGGGAGACATGGTTAGTGTCTCACCAACATGCAAATACATTGTGAATGCCTTTGACCAATTGGGAGACTATCCTATGTGGTGAGTCTATGAAAAATCAGAGAAGCTGAATGGGAACCGGTGGCAGTTGGATTGTTGCAACCATTACTAAGAGGAAGTTCAACAGACCATGGGTGTCATGGATATACTCTGTAGTTGTAGATGAGGTTTGGTTGGATTGTTCGATGGTTGTATGAACAGTTGGATGAATAGCTTGATGAGTGATTAGTGAATTCAATTCTAAGAGTATTCTAACTTGAATATTTTGTAGCAAGGTTGATCATTGTGCATGTTGTTGTAAATTGACATAAGAGAGAGTGAAGCCCATACTCTGTATGTAATTTCATTACTGTAATACAAAGGGGTTTTTCTTGGTGTGAAGGGTTTTTCTCCTGTAAGGGATTTCCCACATAAATATGGTGTTCATCTGTGGATGATTATTTCTCTATTTCTGTTATCTCTTTCAAGTGCATCTTAATTGGACTGTAATTGTAAAATTTAAAAGTGTCTCTATATTCTTCCTTGAGGTTTTGATGTTAGGAGAATTGTTTCTACACCTTATCTTTCCTTACAAGTGGTATCAGAGCCTGGCCAATTGTGTTATCCTTGTTGGTACGTTGGGTTTTTTTGGTCAATTTCTGTTCAGTGGGAGTTTTGTAGAAGTTTGGTAATTGAAATTACAAATTGAGTTGGCTAGCATGTCAGGAAAGATTGAAATAGAGAAATTCAATGGCAGCAATTTTGAGTTGTGGAAACTTAAAATGGAAGATTTGTTGGTTGATCATGATCTTTGGATTGCTGTGTCTAGAATGAAACCTATAGGCATGAAGAAAGAAGATTGGGACCTTGTAGATAGAAATTCTAAGGGGATGATAAGGCTCTGTTTGGTATAATCTGTTCTTCTGAATGTGCATGAAGAGAAGACTGCATCTTCTTTGTGGAAAAGATTGGCATCTATTTATTAGGGGAAATCCTTAGTGAATAAATTGTTCTTGAGGAAGAAGCTGTATGCTTTGAGAATGCAGAAGGGAGGATCTATTGTTGATCATTTGAACACTTTCAACATGTTGATTGCACAGTTAACATCTGTGGGTGTGAAGATTGATGAAGAGGATCGATGTATGCTATTATTGTGTTCTTTTCCAGATTCTTGGGATCACTTGGTGATGGCTATTGGGAGTACAACATCCGATTTCAAGATGGAAGATGTTGTTGCTTCTTTATTATCAGAAGAGATGAGAAGGAAATATTTTGAGATGGTGAAGGAGACCCTTGTTGTTAGAGGAAGATCGAAAGAAAAAGGCAAGAAGAAGGACAAGAAGTCTAAATCAAAATCAGAGGGGAGATCAAAGTCTCTTGGTAAGAAGTCCAAGGTGAAGTGCTAGAATTGTGGGCAACTTGGTCATGTCCGAAAGGATTGCAAAGAGGAGAAAAAGAAGAAGAAGAAGAAGAATTCTTTCGACAATGATTCTTTTTAGAGTGATGCAGACGCCTTCATTGCAGCCTTGGCTACGCAGACATCAGATGATGTCTGGCTAATTGATTCTAGAGCATCTTTCCACATGACATCTCATAGGGACTGGTTCATAAAGTATGAAGAATACGATGGTGGGAAGGTGTATTTGGTAAGTGATTCATCTTTGGAAATTGTTGGCTGTGGGAGAGTTAGAATTCAATTCCCTGATGGAAGAGTGAAGGGAATCAATGCTGTTATGCACATACCAGGTCTGGCTCAAAATCTACTTTCTATTAGTAAGTTGAATGATATCGGAGTGCAAGTCACATTCTCTAGAAATGGCTGCAAGATGACTAGAGGCTCAATGGTGCTAGCAAGGGGGGCTCTTATTGATACCTTGTATAAGCTAGATGCACATGTTGTTCAATGTAATAGTGTCACTGTAAAGTCACAGAAAGCTACTCATGGAGGAAAAGTGGGAAATGTTCCTGATAGTGTAAACTCTATGGAAGTTAAAATTCCAAAAGAAAAGACTATGCTCTAGCATCATTGGCTAGGCCACATTGGTGAGAAAGGTTTAAAAACCAAGTGAAGAATAAAAACTTGGTTGAAGGGCTTGAAGATTGCAACCTCGAATTTGAATTCTGTGAACATTGTATATATGGAAAACAACACTGTGTTTCTTTTTATTTCAATCCTCAAAAATCTTCTGGTTTGCTTGATTACATTCATTTTGATGTTTTTGGTCTAGTGAATGTTCCTTCTTTGTCTAAGTCAAGGTACAATGTATCGTTTATTGATGATTATTCAAGAAGAGCATTTGTCTATTTTTTGAAAAGTAAATCAGAAGTGTTTATTCAGTTTAAAGAATTTAAGAACCTTGTAGAAAATCAGAATGTAAGGAAAATAAAATTTTTAAGGACTAATAATGGCGGTGAATTTTGTTCTTATGATTTCGAGAGGTACTGTAAAGATCATGGGATTAAAAGACATAAAACTACACCTTACACTCCGCAACAAAATGGAGTTGCAGAAAGGTTCAATAGGACAATGATGGAGAGAGCACGAAGTATACAGAGTAGTACTAGCTTGGAGGAGAAGTTCTAGGCTGAGGCTGTTGGTACTGCATGTTACTTGATAAATCATTCTCCAAATTCTGCTTTTTTTGAGAAAACACCTTTAGAAGCATGGTCTAGTAAGAAGCCCTCTCCGAGACATATTTGTGTTTTTGGATGTGAGGCATATGCATATGTGTCCAATGAGAAAAGATCTAAATTGGAGAACAAGGTTGTCAAATGTATTTTTATTGGTTATAGTGCTGGCATAAAAGGATACAAGCTTTGGAATCCTGATACATAGAAGGTTATGTACAACAGAAGTGTTATCTTTCTTGAACTTAAGCCTTCTACCTTGGATCTGCAGTCAGAGACAAAGTCTGAAAACAAAAAGGATGTAGTTGAAATTCCTCCTACTCCAGATAAAGAGGAATTGAAAATTCAAAATGTACCTGAAATTGAGGAGAGCTCAAGCAGTTCTGAAAGTTCTGAAGAAGAAGAACAACCTCAGCCTCAACAAGTGAGCAGGTCAACTCATGAAAGAAAGAAACCTAATAGGTATGGGTTCTCTTTGATAGATTCTACTTGTGCCTATGCTTTGATTTCTAGCACTGATGAGCCTAGGACTATGAAAGAGGCATTTAAAATGTCTAATTGAAATTCTTGGTTGGAAGCCATGAATGAAGAAATGGCATCATTAGAAAAGAATGATACCTGGAGTTTGGTGCCCTTTCCTGAAGGCAAAAAAGTTGTGGGCTGTAAATGGGTATTTAAGAAGAAAATAGGTCTAGATGGCAGAGTGGAAAAGTACAAGACGAGGTTGGTTGTGAAGGGTTATTCCCAGGTAGAGGGAATTGATTATGGGGAAATCTTTTCTCTTGTAGCTAAGCTGACATTTATTAGATTTCTTTTATCACTTGCAGCAATGTATGACTTAGAGGTCGAACAGATGGATGTGAAGACAACATTTCTTCATGGCGATCTTGAAGAAGAGATTTATATGTCCCAGCCTAAGCACTTTGTGGAGAAATGTAAAGAAAAACTGGTTTGCAAGTTGAAAAAGTCTCTGTATGGGTTAAAGAAGTCTCCAAGAATGTGGTACCAAAAGTTTGATACTTTTGTATTGTCTTTGGGATTTGTAAGATCAAAATATGATCATTGTGTGAATTATAAAGCTGAAAGTGATTGAGTGATTATTATTGCTCTCTATGTTGATGATATGTTGTTCATAGGCAATAGTAAGTTGATGATTTCTAATCTTAGGTCTTAGTTATCTGCTAAGTTCAAAATGAAAGATCTTGGTGCAGCAAGGTATATTCTGGGGATGGAAATAACCAGGGACAGGAAGAGTAGAAAAATTTGGCTCAGTTAGAGTAAGTATGTTAAGAATGCTCTAGAGAGATTTTGTATGAATGATTGCAAGCAACTAGTTGTTCCAGTCTTGCAGGGAACAAAGCTATCTGTTGAAGACTATCCAAAATCTCCTACTGAGATGGAGGAAATGACCAGTATACCTTATGCTAGTGTAGTTGGAAGTCTTATGTATGCAATGGTCTATACAAGGCCAAACATTGCCCAAGCAGTGGGAGTACTTAGTCGGTTTATGGCTAATCTTGGAAGAACACATTGGGATGCTGTGAAAAGAGTATTCAGATATTTGAAGGGAACTTCAAAATATGCTTTGTATTACCATGGGAATTTGGTTGAATCACAGAGGACTCTCAGCATTCGAGGTTATGTGGATTTTGATTGGGCAGGGGACATTGACAGTAGGAGATCCACCAATGGATACATTTTCATGATGAATGGTGGTGCATTGAGTTGGATGAGTAAGCGGTAGGATGTAGTCGCTTTTTCCACTATAGAGGTTGAATACATGGCAACTACACATGCTTGTAAAGAAGCAGTTTGGTTAAACAATTTGTGTTTTAACATTGGTTTTGATGTAGGAAAGATAACTATTTTCTATGATAGTCAGAGTGAAATTTTTCTGGCAAAGAATCCTACTTTCCATGCTAAGATGAAACATATAGATGTACAATATCATTTTGTACAAGATATGGTGGAGGGTGGAAAGGTATCATTAGAAAAAGTGGATACTATAGAGAATGTTGCAGATGCATTGACGAATCCAGTGAGCACAAATTTTTTTAGGTGGTGTGCCAGTTCAATGGGCCTTAGTGCCCATGAATGTCACTAGTTTTGTTGTGCTCTAGAGGTGCCTGTGTGATCTTCGTCAAGTGGGAGATTGTTTGAAATATGTGTCTCAATCTCACAGGTTGAAACCTCTGAAATGGAAAAGTTGGTGTGACTTTCATTCTGTCTAGCCGACTGGCAGTTTAGTAGCCTTGTGGTTTGTACAGGTCACTGAGACCTTACTTTTGTCTTGCCGATTGGAGCTATCACTATGGCTCATTGTGTTCGCTATAACCCTCTGCCGAGTGGAGATCTCTGGACGACAGGCCATTCTTATCGGATATCAGGAAGATTCTTGGCGACAAGAGGTGTCAGGGAGAGACTTGGACATTCGGTATGTCTCATACCAAAAAGGAAAGTCTTGCTGATAGCTTTACACTTGGAGTCTTTGCAGTAACACAAAGGCTTCGGTGTGAAGTCTTGGCGACGGGTGCTGGTGTCACTGAATGCTGATCTCGGGGTGACTTGAACACTCGATAAGAACTATTAGCGATGAAAGCTTGTCTTACTGATAGTGTTACACTCGAAGACATTGGGGAGACCCTTGGCCAAAAGGCTTGCTTTGATATGATGTTTCATCGATAGCGGTAAGTCTTGTCGACTGTTGGACACTTCAGAATAACTTGTGAACATCAGTGTGATGTCCTGGCGAGTAGCGATAGTCTCACCAAAGGGAATACTGGTGTCTACGTGACTTGTGGACTTTGGTATGATCTCTTGCTGATGGTCAGGAATCTTGGCGATAATGACGATTTGGCTTTGTGGCATCGAGGAGACATGGTTAGTGTCTCACCGACATGTGAATACATTGTGAATGCCTTTGACTGATTGGGAGACTATCCTACGTGGTGAGTTTATGACCACTCAAAGAAGCCGAATGGGAATCGGTGGCAGTTGGATTGTTGCTACCATTATTGAGAGGAAGTTTGACAGACCATGGGTGTCATGGATATACTTTGTAGTTGCAGATTATGTTTGGTTGGATTGTTCGATGGTTGTATGAATAGTTGGATGAATAGCTCGATGAGTGATCAGTGAATTCAATTATGAGAGTATTGTAACTTGAATATTCTGTAGCAAGGTTGATCATTGTGTATGTTGTTGTAAATTGACATCAAAGAGAGTGAAGCCCATACTCTGTATTTAATTTCATTACTGTAATACAAAGGGGTTTTTCTCTCGTAAGGGTTTTCCCACGTAAATCTGGTGTTCGTCTGTGGTGATTATTTCTCTGTTACTATTATCTCTTTCAAGTGCATCTTAATTGGACTGTAATTGTAAAATTTAAAAGGGTCTCTACATTCTTCCCTAAGGTTTTGATGTTAGAAGAGTTGTTTATGCACCTTAGCTTTCCTTACAGTTTGAAGGTGGGTGGTAATGGCTAGTTTGGATCAAGTGGTCTAATGGGTGGCAAAGTGAGCATGTGTTATTGAATTAAATGATTCATTGTGTTATGAACGGTATTGAGTAGGGGAGTAAAATGTCTCTTTGGGTCCCCATAGGTATAAGGCACCACTACTTTAACAACTGCCACTTGATTTGGAATGGGTTGGGTTGGTTGTGGTTGAGGTTGAGGAGGCGGATTAAACTGTAAAAAGCCTCTATTTGGTTTGCGGAATTTTTGTGTGTTATTTTTGTTTTGATTGTTGTGTTTAGGTTTGTTAGCTCGGTTAGAAGTGGATTTTGAATCATGACTTGAAACCGAGTTATGGTATTCACACAAGGTTGTGCATAAATGCATAAACGAAGGGAATTTCATCTCTGTTAATTTATCCTGAACGTGTGTGTGCAAGTTTTCGATAAACATCTTTTGCAGATGTGCATCAGGATTCTTGACATCAATTTGAGTATACACGGATTGGTATCATGATATAAAATTTGTTACTTTTTCATCTGTGTTTTGTCTACATCGCATAAGGTTAGCCATTGTCTTTTTAGGTGTCATATGAATTTGAAAGTTACTTATGAAAGCATCCACCAATTCATTGAATGAACAAATGGAATGATTGGGCAAGTTGGAAAACCATTCTAGGATAGTGTCTTTCAAGGTCCTTGGAAATAGTTTGGCTAAAAATTTATCATCAAGGGCGAAGTCACTACACAAATATGTATAAGCATTAACATGGTTGATAGGGTCTCCTTTTCCTCCATATTTCTCAAACTGAGGCATTTCTATCCTTTGTGGCATTGGGGTACGTAATATTTCTAATGATAAAGGGCTACTATGGACATGATATATAGGTGGAGTGTATTGACCTTGGCTAATGGTGGAAATTTGATGTTGCATGGATGAAAAAATGGTAAGGAGTTATGTAAGGAGGGGATTGGGGTATGTGGGTTGAGGTGGAAGGGAAAATGGTGATGAAGTGTAGTGGATATGAGGGGAAGTAAAAGGAATACTATGGGGTGTGAAGGTGGTGGAAGGGACTTGCGATGCCACAAGAGAAGTAGGAATGCTAGTGGAAATTGGGGAAGAGGTAGCCACATAATTAACCTAATGCATAGTTGTATGGACATGCAGATTGGTATAAGTTGGTATGGAAGATATGGAAGATATGGTTGAAGGGGGAGGAACTTGAGGTCCTCCTTGGATTACAGGAATGTTTGTAGATTAGATATTAGAAGAAGCATGTTTATTGTAAATCTCGATAATCTTCTTCATCACTTTCAATTAAATGATGAAGGTTTTCAATGGCTGGTATGGTAGTGGTGGAAATGTTTTCAAGTGACCAGTCTTGTTGTAAATGTGCAAAATACTCATGAATATTAATGACCTTTTCTTGTGGGAGGGAGTTGTTTTGGTTATCAATATTCATTGGATGGAAAGGTGAAGGCATAGAAGTGGTATTGTCAAGGCCTAATGCACCATTGTCCATACTATGAATAGGATCTTGTGAGATGCCAAGGTCCACAATGAAATTGCTATCATGGTAGGCCATGAGTCTAGAACTTCTTCTCACTAAAGTATTATCAACAAGGCACCAAACACTCATACAAGTACCACAAAGGAGGCGTGAATGCAAATGCAAACTAATCTAAGAGTTTGAAATGTAAAGAACATAAATGTTGCTAACTGTAACTGAGATCTAACTACATAAAACACAAATGCAGACAAATGCCTAAAAAAATGCTAAAAATGTTATTTAACAAGTGCTGAGGGATTGATTCACCCTAGGTGGTGAATGAGTCCTAGTATGATGGTTTTTGTGTGTTTTTAAGAAATTTTAGTGTGATTTTTAATGTTCTACAAAATCTAATTAATAATGTAGAATGCAAATTTTTAGTTTTTTCAATGAGATGCAATGCAAAAATGAAATCTAAATGAAGCTTTCACTAATGCAATATGAAAAGTCCTAAAATGAAAAAACAAAACAATATACTAATTGAATGTTAATGCAAATGTAAACTAGGATCCAATATGTAAATGAAATTCAAAAATGCAAAGTGCTCAAAAGTCGGGTTCACCAAAATGAACCATTGATTTTTGGCTCCAATGGGCTACTCTTGCTCTTCTAGGGTTTTTCACCTAAAAGGAGAGAGATACGAGAAAAAATTCTAATGGTTCATTCAAATTAATCAACGTTTGATGTTGTCTAACCTAAATGAAGTTAACTAAAGGGTATGTGTAGGATCATCATGGAAAAAATAGGTACTTAAGTGGCAAAAAAATTAGAAAAAATCAGAGTTAGGAAACTTGACGTAAAAATTTGAATAAGTTATCTATATTATTTCAAAAATATGTAAGAATAGAATCTGTAGAAAATTGAATTTCGTTTCTAAACTACTAGGTTTATTTTAAAAGAAAAAATCTATTTGGTGAAAATTTGAAATTTCAATGCAATAGTACTTAAATTTCGGAAACAATAAGAAGTAGAGTGTACGTCTAACCACCATAACCACAATAAAATGATAATATTTTCTTATAAGATTTTAGATATAAGTAGAGGACTCATGTTCAAATGTAATGCATATTTTTGTAATTTGTTTCAAGCAAATAATTAATTATAAATTTTTATTGCAAATTTTAAAAAATATAAAAACTCGTATGTCTGACCACCTTAAATGGGTCAAAACTTCATGAAATTAAATTTTATTTTTTCTAATCCTATAGTATGTGAAGCATAGAATGTGAAACATGTTTTGGATTAAAAAAAAGTGATACCATTTGAAAGCTATAGATGTTTTTCAATCATCCTATCAATTAGGAATTTAGTCATAATTAAAATAGAAAATGAATAATAAGTATTGATTAAATTAAAAGTAAAGAATAATTTATATTAGTGGAAAGCAAAGAATATCCTTTAAAAAACCTTTTTGTTTCATCAATTTTAGGTTAAAAAAAAGTCGCTAGCCACATACCCTACAAATACCCATCATATCACCACTTTTTGTCCCATCATGATCCTACACATACCCTAAATGAAATTGACTGATCTAAATGAATGGATGTGAATGCAAAAGTGATATTTAAGCTATATTTGAAAACACATTGTGATATCCAAACAATGAAGTAAATGAAGAAGATATGCAAAATGAAAAGAAAAGGGATGAATCTGAGCACTTGGGTGAAGTTTGATGAATTTGGAATGTTGTGGATGCTGGATGAAGTCACTGATTATTCACAGTAGGACTCATTCACCCAGGGAGGTGAATTAGTCCTCCTCCTAGTGAAAAATTGTCAAAAAGAAGTTTCTGTCTGTCGAGATCTAGAATTTGACAAAATTCATATTTTTAGTCCTAATGTGGGACTCATTCACCACAAGTGGCGAATTAGTCCTCTTCCAAATTTTTGAAAAATCAGGAGATAATTCAGCAACCCCAGATCTAGAAATCATTGCTTGTTGGGTTGCCGAAGTCAATTCTATAGGAAACAAACATAAAATCTTCTCCAAGGTTGAAATAGACTTAAGTTGACTTGAAGTACCTAGTTTACTTGTAAACCAATCTTCAACACCAAAAAGCTTGTCAAATCTGTACAGCTAGGTCTGCAAACAAACATGCAATAGGGGAAAAATGGTTTAAGGTTAGTGAAAGGGGTTTGCCTTGGTTAAACCCCACTTTGGGTAATCCAACCCTTAATTAAATAATGAAATGCAAAGGAATGATAAAATAACAACATACAAATGCTATCAACTTACCAAACCCTTGATGATGCAAGTTTGAAGTAATGTCAATGGCTGCTTCAAAGTGCTTGGAAAGGTGTTGTAAAATGCTTGAATGCTTGAATGAATAGGTGAATGAGTGAACTTGATGAATTGGGATTGTAGGAGATGTAAAATGAGGTGAAAAACACTTATACACACATGTGCCTTAGTTACCTATTCACACCTCATCATAGGCTGACATCAAGTGTTTTTGAATAAAATCCTTAAAGGAAATTTAAAATATTTTGAATTTGGGGCCAAGGGGCACTCATTCGCCACCCATGGAGAATGGGTTCCACCTAGGACCTAAAAATGTGTGTCAGAAAATATGTTGTATTTAATGTCATTTGTCTGGATAATACTAAAAAATACACTTAATTAAGCATATGAGAGCATAAAGTATGACAAAGGGATAAATAGTGAAAATGTGCCTAGAAAAGCGTGAAAGCTTGTTACAAGACTTTACAACACTTCAAAATAGGACTTAATTAGTGATGAAAATGTGATTTTTAGGTAAATTGTAATTAATAGAGTCTAGAAGAATGTAGAAATGTCTTACAACACTTCACAACACCTTGACAAGACATCATTATTTGAATTTTAGTACATAAATATGCATGTTCAAGCCATGTTGCAACATAAAATTAGAACATTAAAATAGACAAACACCATGAAACAAGACTAAAAAGGCCATGAAAATGACAAGGGGCCATTTTTCTATGACACAATGCCCTAAGAAATATCCTAATACAAAAGCACCTAAACAAACTATGATCATTGAAGACTAATTATAAATATACTTTTGACAAAATATACATACCTGAGAGGAGAAATTTAAAAGATACCTAGAACTACACAGGAAAACTAAAGCTAGATCATAGCAAGAAAAGATACAATGTGGATCCAGTAAAAATTCTACATGAATCACCAACCAAATGACACATTCTATATTGTTGTATCCAAATTTGAAGATCATTTTCAGCTTCTTTATGGAATAGGGGCTTGTTGTGGTGACAAAATAAAAATTGGATCCCTCCAAAGATGAATACTATAGTTAAACATCTTTGAATGCATGAAAAAACTAGTTTGAGTGGGTTTGTTGGATATGACAACAATGAATTAGAAAGGAAGAAGAATATTATATTTGGAAAAGATAAAGATTTAAAAGAAAAAAGATAAAACAAAATAATAAAAATAAAGTTGGTTTTTTCTAAGCTTGAAATAGGTTGAAGATATTATATCTATCTTGATTCCTTGAAGGGAAAACCATTATTGTAATGAATTATAATTGAAGAGAAACAATTGTGTGAAGGTTGTAATCAATTTCTATCAACAATAAGAAGACTGATACTTTTCCCCGTGGATGTTTCCTTAGCATATTGTCAATGTTTTACAACGTAAATATATGCCTTGTCAATTACTCTATTATTCCATTTAATTTTCTTTATATTTATTTGCAACTAATTTGTGCTATAATATATTAAGTTTTTGGGGTTTAAGTTTTTACTTTCACAAGAAGTTGTATCAGAGATTATTTTACAGCATCTTTGTTTGGATTTGGTGTTTATTTTGTAGCATCAAATGGAAAAGGTTTCTAATGCAAGATTCGAGGTGGATAAATTCAATGGGAAGACTAATTTTGAGCTACGTAAGCTCAAGATTCATGAGTTCTTAGTGCAATAAGGATTGCACAAAGTGTTGGTAGGAATGTGAAATAAATTTGCAAATATGAATGATGAAGATTGGGAGGATCTCGATACAAGATCTCTTAGCAAAATTTAGTTGTATTTAGTAAATTATTTTCTTTTCAATATTGATGGAGAGGAAAAAATAGTAGGCTTATGGAGTAAAACGAAGAGTCTTTATATGAAAAAGTCCTTGAAAAATTAGATGTACTTGAAGAGGCAATTGTATAGTTTACGAATGAAAGAAGGTATACAAATTGTTGATCATTTAAATATTTTAAATACTCCTATATGTCAATTATCTAGTATGGGTGTACAAGTCAAAGATGAAGAAAAAATTGTTACATTATTGTGTTGATTACTCGAATCCTGGAATCACTTAGTCACAGTTCTATTAGCTTTAGCATAATTGACACCCTTGAATTTGATTAAGTTATGGGAGATTTGTTGTCTAAAGAAGTGTGGAGGAAATCTAACATAGAAATTTCCACATCATAAGCAATGGTGGTTAGGGGTTGATCGGTAGAAAAAGGAAAATATTTGAGAGGCACATCTAGATCTAAGTTGAAAGGAAAAATGGTAAGGGGAAATGTTGGTATTACAATAAATCAGTGCATCTCAAGGAATATTGTTGGAATAGGAAAGAAGACAACGATGAATCCAAAAAGTAAGAAAATCTAGTTGAGACAAGTTCAGGTAATGTGGATGAATTTTTATTTGTTTTTAGTTCTTTATAGTATCATGAGGAGGTGCTATCATAATAGTGGTTTACAATTCCTGAGAGGAATCGATTTTTGCTGAAATCATATATTTTTAGAAAATATAATGATTTAAGCCTTAAAATGTTCCATTTTAAGGATTCCAATTGAAGAGGGTTTGATCAAATCACCTTAGATCAAACCCCCTTGGATAGAACCTTGCTAGTTTTAAACCATACCTATAAATGCGTCTCCTTTACACCTATAAAAATGATAAAAAACAATTTTGATTTAGATTATGGGGATCAAATGAATTCATTTAAAATTTATTTCAAATTATTATGGTATTCCTCAGAACAAGCTATCCAATGAATATAATTTTAATATGTTTTGGTTTTGTTATGTATTTGTTTTTTAAGTTTTATTAAACATAGGTTTTTCATCGAAAATGAATTTATTTGTTCTTCACATGTGGAAAAATAGAAGATTATCAAAAAAAAAAGTTGAAAAATATGAGTACACTAGATATTGAAGTCCTTGATCCAACAAAAAAAATTAAATTAAATTTTGACATATACAAAAAAAGTTATGCGTTATATGGTCGCGTTGTGTCTGAATTGTAATTCGTTTGACTTTGAAACTTGATTAAAGAACAAATATTCAATAAAAAAATATCTAACCAAGTGGAAGCACTAGATATTACAGTTGTAAATCTAAATTTGAAAGAATTTGAATTTTATCCTTCATGGAAAAAAAGTTGAGTTATATGGTGTGCATCACTTTTTAAAAATGTTGTTTTCTAAAAAAAATCAATTTTCGTGGGAGATGGAAAAAGAAGTGCAATTTAATTCCAAAAATTTTGAAAAAAATATTTTTAGAATCTACAGACAAAATTTGATGAGACTCTAGTTTGCACCATTTTCAAATTCCTCATAGTTTAGCCGCTATAGGTGCCCAAATGTGAAGATTTAGTTAAAAATAATAATTTCAATGTCCAGTTTGGCCAAAAATTGTAAACCACTATTATGGGATCACCCGAGTCCTCAGAATGGTTATTAGATTCTAGTGCTTTTAATCACATGTATCCACATAAGAATTATTTTTCTTATTACCAAGCTATTGATGGTGGTGTTGTTCTTATGGGAAATCATGTTTCTTGTAAGACTATTAGGATTGGGAGAATTAAGATTAAAATGTTTGATAGTATTGTGACAACAATGATAAAGGTATTATTCAAAAGCGATTGCAGCCTATCATGGCTTGAAGTTGGCACAAGTGAAAGGTTACAAGAAAGTTTTCCTTGAGGGGGATTCTCTCAATATTATTAATAATTTGAAGAATTGTGATGCCCCTTCATGGACTATTGAATCTTTGATTATGGACACTATTTATATTCTTAAATCCTTCGATGAGTATTATATTTCTCATATTTTGAGAGAAGGAAATAGATTAGCTGATGCTTTTGCTAATCTTGGTGTTAGGGATATTAGGGAATGGGGTGTGAATGATCCCCTCCCTATGGAGGAAATTGTTGGTATTAATCATGATTGCCAAATTGGTAACTTGGTTGATGATATTTTATGGCTCGGGGCGTGCATGACTATCTTCATGTGGTAGGTTATTATGTGGAGTGATGGTAAGCTAGATATGGTTTGAGTTGATGGTACCTTGGTTGATATCAATATGGAACAAAAATCTAGGCTCATTATTTTCCCTACCATAATTTCGTTGTCACACGGATTGTGGGAATTATTTATGTCTCCTTTTCGAGGTTTCTCCTCACTACTTTCAAGGTTCTCAAGCTTCTTGGCTTTGCAAATTCTGATGCCATGGGAGGTGATAGGAATCATATGGTGCCTTTCTCCTACGATTCTACTAAGAAAAAGGAGGAGGTATGGTGTGTTTTAGAGAAAGGTGGGTTGACTCCGTATCTATAAAGGTTACATGGAAACAACCCACATACGATGGATTTTTTTGTTAAAGCATGGAATAATAGGGTTTTGAAATTGGGAGGAAAAAATTTTGATGTGAATGAGGATTTTATAGCCAATATCACTAGGTTGTCTATGGATGGCAAGAAAGTTTTCAGAGAAAAGAAGGAGTCATAGGAAACCATGCAAATATTTTTGAAAGGGAATGAAGCACAAGACCTTAAGACAACGAAGAGTGGTGGGTACTAGCAAAGCTCACTCAAGGCACTATGGTGGGATGTGGCCGAGGAAATCATGAGGCATATTACCCTTGAAGGTTGTTTCTTTGTGGTATATTCTTACCATTTTGTTATGCTTAATCATTTACAATCCCTTGAATTGAGTAAGTCTAAGAAAGGGCTGTCAAGCTCTAATAAGGTTATGAGACCTGCAGTGAGAATATTGTTGCTGAAAAGTTGAGTAGATGCCTAAAGGATAAGATTGAAATGGTTGGTGAGGTGTCTTTGCCATCCCTTGTTTCGGGGAAAAATCATAAGAAGGATCTAGAGGCAAGAAGTAACAAGAAACTGATTGTTAGGTCTGCGAGCCAATTTCTTGAGATGTAAGCTAATTATACCCTTAGGATGGATGGTGGGAAGGGCGCTGCAGATTCCCTGGGTATGGATTTGGACTCACAAAAGAGAAGGAACTATGTTGCTGAGGAGATTGAAGACTCTATTCGAAAAATCAAAATGTTGGTTGCTACTGGTAAGGGTAAGCACGTCTCTGCTAGTCAGGACAAGGTAAGCTCCTCTCAGGAGGATGATGCTTTAGGTAAGGGTGTTTTTAACTTTGACCGTGAAGATATTTTTGATGTTCTGTGAATGGCTAGAGAGGGTTCCATTATTTTTTTCAAATTGTTTAAATGGGTATTCCTTGAAATTAACATGACCAATGTTAAAGTTTGAGGTGAAATGAGTAAAGCTGGTGAGTATTTGGTTCAAAATTAGATTGATGAACTATTTGATTGTTTGAAAATTATGACGGATGAAACATTGAAGATGAAGCAGACTATTGAGAAAATAATTCTCACCCTTGAGGACCAAATGGAGAGGATTTGTGCTAATCTGGAGAAGGGTGGGGAGGGGACTAAATTTTTGGTTAAGTTTGAGTATGTTGATATTTCCTCTCCTTTTGATAGTGCCAAGAAATGCAAGGAGATTGCTCCTCGTGAGGAGATTGGTGTTGGTGGTAGGTTGTTGGAGGGAGAGGTTTTTGTTGATAAGGGTGGTGACAAGCATAATGTTTTGATTAGTGAGGTGAATGTGGGTGGGCTTGGGATTAGAACGTGAAACAAGACTAATGTTTAGGCTGGGAATCCTATTAAAGATTTGTCTAAATTCATGGATGACTATTAGAAGGCTGTGGTGAGCGACATGGAGGTTGCTGATATCCTGATGAATATGTAGTGCTGCTGCTTTTGCCCCTCCTTTTTGGATGCTATCACACTGATGGTGTGCTATGTTTGGGATACTATATGCTTTATGTAGTTATCTTTAGTTTCACCTAATCCTTTTTGTAAAGAGTTCTAGGCCCCTTCAAAACCCATTTTTTCACCTCTAATAAAAAAATGATAAGTCACATTCGAGGGTAGATGTATTCCCCCCCTTAATTCTGCTTTCTTTACAGAGGTGGAATCAAGGTATTAGTCTAACCACATCAAATAAATTAAGTCATATCATAGGGTATTTCCAAGTACCATACCACATGAAGATAAACATTTAATAAAAACAAGAGCAGAGTCATGATTCCAATGCAATAAACAACATTGAAAATAGGTATCTCTAGCTCACATTATGTTAATTTGAATGAAAGGTACTTTTTAACCCTAATATAGTAAAAGCCCTAATTTTTAACATATAAAGAGTAAAAAGTGAAGTCATTTCTAACTATTTTTTCATTTACCTTCTTGTAGCTTGACTTTGGTGAAGAGTGATTGAAGATGTTGAGCCTACAAGAGTATGTGCCTCTGAGGTTGGATGCCTTACGAGAGCAGGTAGCCCATGGTGAACCTCATTGTCAAGTGAGTTGATTTTTCTACCTCAGCTTTGTCCTTACACATTTATTTTATGTTTTTATGCATTTCTAGATAGATTGAGGACCTTGGAAGAAAAGTTCACAAAGCTTCCCTTTTTTTGAAAAGTGTCCCCTTTTTTTGTGAAGTGTCCCTTTTTGTCACAAAGTGTACCCTTTTGTCACGAAGTGTCCCTTTTTGTTGTAAAGTGTCTTGTTTCTTTGTGAAGTGTCCCTTTTTGTCACTAAGTGTCCCATTTCTTCATGAAGTGTTCCCAAAGGGGTCTAAAGTGGCTAGGACCCTTAGACGAGTACACTAGAACAACTTTAGTACACTTTTTTTTATTGTTGATGTATAGATTTAAGATTATAGAATACTTATAAGACATATTTTTTCTTTTTTGTTAGATTCCTCCTCGTTTGCAACAACGTCCTAGTGACAGATAGATGTGTTACCTTCGAGACCTAGCACCGACCCTATTAGAGGAGGATACATGTATTTTATAGATGACTGGACTATATTGGGCATACCTCATGCCTCCCATGAGGTACCATGATTGCATGCTAATGGATTTGGTAGAGCAGTTGAATGAAAACACATGCACATTTCATCTTTCCACATGTGAGATGATGATTACACTAGAGGACATCCATTTCATACTTCGAGTTCCAATTTGGGGTGAGAGGGTACATTTTCTAGCGGATTGATCATTTTGGGAGATGAAATACAATATGCACTATTATCTTGGAGGTCTAGTTCATGATAGAATTGTGAGGCCGTTGATCAATCTAGCCATGCTACTATAGTCATAGGCTCCACTTGTTGTACATATTATGATGTTTACTATAACACTTTAATACTCGTCCCTGATGGCTGGGGAGCACATTTAGAGGGATGACTAGTATGTATGAGATGGGGGATGGTAGAGTAGAGGACCATGTACACTTGGGGGAGTAGCATCCTTGCACACTTATATTATGATCTAGGGAGATTTTCATTCCATGAGGTTGATCATATGGTACACTAAATGCTACTGCAAGTGTGGTTCATGGAGCATATCATGTGCACCATGTTGATAGGATTTCCATGCACATCAGCCTAGGGTATCCTCACACATTCAGTTATCCACTGAGGGGGCTATGGTAGTATGAGATATGCACTTTTGGAGAGTATAATTTGACTAACTGTATGAGGAAGGGATCATATAGAGACCTTACCAGCTTATACCATAGTGGATGGAAGAGACTCAATAGCTGGGTGATCCCACAATAGTGGTTTACAATTTTTGGCCAAATTGGACATTGAAATAATTATTTCTAACTAAATCTTCACTTTCGGGCACCTATAGCGGCTTAACCATGAGGAATTTGAAGATGATGAAAATTGGAGTTTTGTGACATTTTGTTTGTAGATTCTAAATATTGTTTTTTCAAATTTTTTGGAATCAGATTGTACCTCTTTTTCCATCTCCCTCAAAAACTAGTTTTTTTCAGAAAACAACATTTTTAAGGAGTGACACTCACCGTATAACACATAACCTTTTTTCCATGAAGGATAAAATTCTAATTCTTTCAAATTTAGATTTTTAACTCCAATATTTAGTGCTTCCACTTGGTTAGATAGTGTTTTATTGAATATTTTTTCCTTAATCAAGTTTTGAAGTCAAACCAATTACAATTTAGACATAGGTGGACTCTATAACTCGTAAATTTTTTTGTATGTATCGAAATTCAATTTTTTTTTGTTGGATCAAGGACTTCAATATCTGGTGCACTCATATTTTTCCAAAATTTTTCAATAATCTTCTATTTTTCCACATGTGTAGAATAGAGAGCTTCATTTTCAATGAAAAACTTATGTTTAATAAAACTAAAAAAAAAAAGATAATAAAACCAAAAAAAATTTAAAATTATAGTCGTTGGATAGCTCATCCAAGGACTACCTGATTTTAGTTGGGTTTGTGAATTATCCTCCATTTTCATGCTCAAACCGAGCTTCAAAGGGATTTTTTTTTTTTTTTGGTGGAAGAGAGTAGGGATTAGGGAAAAGGGGGGTTTGAGTGAACCAGGGTTCATTCGAACCCCCTTTCAAAAAGGGGTTTGCATGTGATTTTTTGGTGGGATTCATTTAATGGGTTCGCTCAAGCCTAGGTTTGAGTGAACCCTCTTTTGGTTCATTCAAACCAATGAGTTTGTTTGGAACCCAAGAATGAATTTTTTTGGCATGGAGTCATTTTTTGTTAGTTTTCCTTCCTCAATCGAATTGTAAACCGCTTTTGTGGGTTTACCCAACTGATGAGACTACAGATTTAAAAATTTCTGATAGGGAGACATGATTTCATAGTACAACCTTTCTACTATGATTGTGTCATGCACCATTTTGGATAGGTTTAGTTACCACCCATGGCACAACCATTTTTCAGGAGATTAGTACAAAGTTCCCAAAGGCCCGATGATAGTAGACAATTCACTGTTGATGATGTTGTCTACAGTGACTCTAATTATGAGGATCATGATATGCCTTTGACCTTTGATGCTGATGACATTGGTATGATAGATGCCTATGAGGAGTGGTGGGAAACAACATGACTGAATCTTGTATTCATGATGGATGAGTCAATAGGTGATGCAGGGCCACTCCTAGATAAAATGGATGAGGAGGAAGATAAAGCTGAGGAGACATGCTTCAGGGCTACAAACATATTCACAAATGTGATAGATGAGGAGTATGATGAGGCTATAGATCTTGAATATGATGGCCAAGAGGAGGAGGAGCAACTAATGAGTGAGGTTGATGAGATAGCAGATGAGGATCTAGTGGGCTATGAGTGGGGAGAGCTATTTCCTACTCATGGGACTAGATCATGGTTAGCAACTCTAGTAGGCACCAACACCTATAGTCATGGAGAGGCTAGAACATCCTCCATGCCTCCTACACACGGTGAGGCTATTTTTACACATCCAGCCAGAGAGCTAGGTGATGATATTTTATTTATTGTTATAATTTTTGCTTATTTCCATGCTTTAATTTTATGTCTGCATATATCTATCATGTTTTCTACTAATTATATTTATGATTTCTATCTTACAGGAGCTGTGAGAGACCTTCATGATCTCTATTGTCAGGTGGTTGTAGAGATAGTGCCCCCATTATTCTATGAAGAGGTTGCTAATACAAACTATGTGCCCCCACCCATCGTGGAGTGGGACCTAGAGCTATTTGAGTCATACGTTAGGCTACGAGAATCATATGAGAGTTTTAGGAGGTGTACCCACTGAGTTGAGGCTGCCCAGGATGCTTAGTCACCTCGAGCCCTAGTAGAGGTTGAGAGACTTTAGTTAGAGGTAGCCAGACTACAGATGAAGAGAGATCATCTAGCGAAGAATCACTAGGAGGCCCTTAGATAGGTATAGGGTTTATAGTATGATTTGAATGTACTCGGTGGCTCACGATCATAATTGCATACCATTGTCTCATGATGGACCAACTCTAGACAGATGCGAGCACTAGATGGGACTGAGGGATCTAGTACTCACAAACCTCATTAGCATTGTATATATTGATGAGATGTACACAAAAAATTGATATATATATATGCACGCATGTGTGTGTGTGTGATCGTTTGATGTTTTGTTACTTGTGTTTATACGTTTAATGTTAAATGGCAATGTGATTGATTAAATAATATTTGTAAGAATATTTAATAAATGTCTCCATGATTTAACATATTTTATGTGATCTAATTAAAACTTACTCTAGTTTCTCTTAGATGCAACACTATGATTATGTTATGTTAATATAAATGCACTTATGATCTAATTAAAGAACATTAAATACATATAAGGATCTAATCTAAAACAACATACAAGATTATCTTGAATAGTATGAAATCTAAAGTAACCATCTAAAAGCTAATTTAAATAATTACTTTAGTATTCAAGACACACAAATAACTATTTTTCAAGAATGAAGAAATGCAATAGCACATAGAATTTTGTCTACTAACTCTAACACCACTACTTTATCATCCACGCTATTCAAGAGGATTAGACATAATATCAATTGGCATAGATGCGTGGAATTTATAGGTTCCTTAAGTGGTGTACCATCCATTTCTATTAATGTATATGCTTTGGATCCATAACTTTCATTAGTTATATAAGGTCATAACCAATTAGGACCGAATTTTACTTTTTTTGTTGGGTCAACATTAACATTACATTGATTATCACATAACACCAAATCACCCTTGTTGAATACACAAGGGATGACATAATTGTTGTAACTACATTGTAGTTTTCTACCATAAGCTTGGAGATGTTCAAGAGCATTAATGTATTGTTTATCAAGCATCTCAAGCTGATGCAATCATTGTTCTTTATAAGTGTTGTCATCAATAAGTCCTTGAAGAGAAATCCTTAACGTAGGGATTTCTAATTCCAAGGGTATAAACAAGTCAGTACCATAGACAAGGTTATAAGGAGTTGTCCCAGTGGATTTTCTGATACTAGTACATGAAACCCATAATGCATACATCAACTATATATGCCAATCCTTATTGTGTTTGTTTACTGTCTTCCTTAGGATTTTCTCCAAAGTATTATTAGTTGATTTGGTTGTACCATTACATTTTGGGCTATAAGAGTTGAAAAGCGATGTTGGAGGTTAAATGTTTCTAGGAAATTTTTCATGTTATTATTCTTAAATGGTGTCCCATTCTTTGAAATCAATGTGGAAGGGAGTCCAAAGTGAGAAATAATGTGTTCCAATATGAAACAACATATCACATCAGTAGTTGTTGATCAAAGAGGAATAACTTCTACCCATTTTTTGAAATAGTCTATCGTGGTGATTATAAAAGTATGTCTGGAGGGGGAAGGTGGTGATATTTTTCCAATCAGAGCCTATCCCCACACTAAGAATGAACAAATAGGAATTTGGGCTTGAAGATCAGAAGTAGGAGCATGAATCAAGTTGCTATGTTCTTGACATTTGTGACATATCTGAACATACTCAAAATAATCTTTTTCCATATGTCTCTAGTAGTATCCCATGGGAACAAATTTTTGAACTAATGATCTTCCTCCAAAATGACCTCCATAGGAACCTGCATGAGCTTCTTCAAGTGCTCTGGGGATTTTAGATACTTTAAGGCATCTAAGTAAAAGGTCATTAAAGGATCTTGTATATAACACATCAGAAATGATTATATACCTATATGTGTGTTTTCGAATATGATATTGATTATTCTTAGTTGTCAGCTCAGGAAAGGTACATTCTTTTAAATAATTAAATATCAGTGTATACCATTCACTAGAGCCTTCCATAGTTGTTAATTAATACTTCTTCGACTTTAGATTCAATTGATAGTTTCATAATTGTATGGACAATAAATGTGAAATCCTTTGAAGTATCTTTAGGTGATATAAGCTCAGAAGTTGCACTTACCATTGCATCCACGTGTAGATTATCCTTTTGTGAGATGTTATCAATGGTAAATGATTGAAACCTATCTAACAAATTTATTGTGAGATCTTTATATTTTGATAATTTTTCATGTGTTTCTTGGTATGTCCCATTTATTTTCTTAATGACTAATTATAAATCACTGAATATCTTAATATTTTAAACTCCGAAAGCTAAAATAGTGTGCAAACCAGCAATTAATGCTTCATATTCCATTGTGTTGTTGGTGCATATGAATTTTATATGATAGGATAAGGGAATAGGATTTCCTATGGGTGGGACTATTATAACCCTGACACTGAAGCTTGTTTTGTACACTTAGATCCATCAAGTATAATTCCCACATGTCTTCATTTTTTTGAATAGTCCACACATTCTCATTAGGGAACATTTCTACATTAGGTAATGCTAGGGGTGAGGGAGCATCCGCTAAGTGGTTGGTTAAGGCTTGTCCTCTAATTGATTTTTTTGAGACAAAATTAAGGTCAAACTCTATTAACAACATAACCCATTTAGCTAAGCATCTTGATAAAAAAAATTTATTGAAAAGATATTTTAGAGGATTAAATTTTGTCATCACATGTATTTCAACATTCAGTAAGTAATGTCTTTATTTAATTGTAGCGAATACAAGAGACAAACACTATTTTTCTATCATTGTGTATCATTTCTCATAATCAATCAAAGTTTGGATAATGTATTAAGCAAGGTGTTCTTTACCATTTTCATCTTATTGAGCCAATAATGTTGCAAGAGCATGGGCTGATGCTACTGTGTAAAGGATGAATGGTTTTTTTTTCATAGTGGGTTGTAAAATAGGTGGAGTAGCAAGATAATCCTTCAGACTCTTGAAATCTCATTTACAATTCTTATTCCAATCAAAGTGCACATCTTTCTTAAGGAGATTTGTAAATGGTAATTTTTGATCCGGTAATGATGCTACAAAATGACAGATAGCTTGAATTCTTCCTTGTAAGGTGCACAATTGAGAGATGTTTCTAGGAGGTGGCATGTTAAATATAGCATCAATTTTCTTCGTGTCCACCTCGATACCTTTGTGAGATACGATAAACCCTAGAAGTTTTTCACTATCTACACCAAATACACTTTTTTGGATTTAATCTCATGTTGTATTTTTGCATTCACTCAAAGATATTCTAGAGGATATTCACATTATCTTGTCTAGTTAAAGATTTGGCTAGAATAGCATCAACATAATCTTCCAAAATCTTATGTATGTAATCATGAAATATTAATGTCATAGCTCATTGATATGTTGCTTTTGCATTCTTCAATCTAAAAGGCATCATGACCCAACAAAATTTTCCCCAAACAGTTGTAAATGCTATATTTTATTGATCTTGAGGATTGATAAAGATTTGTTTATACCCAAAAAATCCATCCATGAATGACAAAAAAGCATGTCCTATAGTCATGATGGTACCCCTCAAAAAATTCTCTCGGTTCCATTTTAAATTTTGCAGTACTTGGCTTGGACCCTTGTTTTTGGCTTAAGGTTGAGTTCCTCATCATTGTTTTAGGGTATGTGTTGCCAAAACCCCTCATAATTGACCTATGTGTCCAAAAACCCTTGGGCATTCAAATTTTGCATTGACTTTTTGCTCCCAGTCTCAAGTCATTCAAGTTGCCTCTTATGCCATTGAAATCATTGTTTTCACCACCCCCCTAGGTCTAGGTTTTTCAGTTACCAAGTACCTTTTAAGTGCTTAATTTTTCCTATGGTTGGGATATATTTTTATAAAAGAAGCTTAAGTCTTAAGTTTTCATGCCCAAGGGTCAATTTCCCCATGGTCCTAGTAGTGGCCCATTCCTTTTAAATAACTTTTGTGGCATGTGTAGAATTAGGTTTTACATTGGCCATTCCATCACCGAGGGTTGATCACTACCATTCCCTGTGTGCATGAGAATTTTTATTCATTATTATTTTATTCGCATGGGCTAGTGGAAATTAGCCACATGTCTTGTGCATTGGCAGGCTTGGTCCCCTTGGTAAAGATAACAGGCGCCATTGGAAGAAAATCAATGATTGTCATTAAGTAATGTGGCTACATCTTGGCCACTCCCCATATGCCTGTGTTGTTTTATTTCAAATTATTTTAAAGACACGGGCTAGTGGGTGATAGCCATTTGTCATGTCTGGTGGCATGACTATTTAATTTTAAAGGATCAACAAATAGAGCTTTGTAAGGATCAAATGACTAGTGTAGCGACACATTTCACTTTTTTATGGGACCCACAAGGTTGTAGGGATGGTATGTGTTTCTGGAGAATATAGATCGGCAGTCGATGGCAGGTGAAGTGGGTTGATCCTAACCACTCCCCACCATCTCGTGAAGGGACAACTTGTGTCCCATATTTTTCAATAGGCAAGTGGGAAAATTCCACATAGTATATTTCAAGGCTTAGATGGATTATGGTGAAGATAAGGTGCTGCTAAAATATTGGCCAAGACTGTTCTAAGATAAAAATGGTGCTAAATTATAATTAATTCTTGGGCACGCATATGAAATTTGGAAAATATTTTTATGATCATCAAATCTATCAGGTGCTAGTACACGTGGGAAGGTGAAATTGAAGGTAGAGTATAGGATGATTTTTTGAAGTTAAATCATGATCGCTCCCCTTTGTCTTACTATGATGAATTGCAAGTAAATTAATTCCCATGGGTGAGCAGGTAAATGTGACATGGCAAGTTTGATTAAATGCTAAGCGTATGGCTAATGTGAAAACTAAGTGAATTTTTATCTCACTTGAGTTTTCTAATTGTGGAGAAGCATCAAGTACATGTTTTTAACATTGTCATAACTAATCATCATGATTGATTATCTGTTGATTTATTTCAAGGTATGATCGACGACTGAGGTTCAAAATCAAGGTACTTGATTGCCAGTACTCTCACACAAGATTTATTGGAAAATTAATGTATGAACTCTCTAGTTGCTCTATTTCATTAAGATTACCTACTTGTGAACCATAGAATTTGAATGTGGTCTATAGGCTACTCTTGCACTCTTAGGATTTTTCACCTAAAAGGAGAGAGATAAACCCTCAAAATCAATGTGGTTCACTCAATCTAATGTATGTGTGATGTGATTAAGGCTAAATGAGATGATATAAATGCAACTAAGCAATGTAATTGACTGATTATGAATGTAAAACCTAAGAAATGTGCAATTTTTGAAAACACAGTGTGATATGCAAGCATGAACTAAAACATGAATAAATGCAAAATGAAATTAAACAAGGCTAAATAGAGTGCACCTGGGTAGTGAATGATGAATCTAGAGTGATTTGAATGTTGATAGAAATAAGTGAAAATCACTAGTGGGACTCATTCGCCAATGATGGAGAATCAGTTTTGCTTTTGGAAAAAACTTCTAAAAACTGGTTTCCGGCTGTCGGGAACTGGAATTTGACATAATCTACTTTTCCAGCCTTAAGGTGGGACTCATTCACCACTGATGGTGAATCAGTCCTCTCCCAAAATTCTATGAAATCAAGGACCAATTCTGTAGCACCAGATCTGCACTTGTCTTCTTGTCGAGTTGATAGAGCCAAATTTGTAGATAATGGACTATAGGTTGTATCCAAGCTTGAAATAGGATGTAGTTGAATTGAAACACTTTGTTGACTTCTTGACCACCTTTCAACACCTAATTTCTTGATAAATATGCATATACAAGTTTTCAAACACACATGCAAAAGGGGAAAATTGTTAAGGTTTAGGTTATAGGGATTTTCCTTGGTCAAATCCCACTTTGGTAATCAAACCCTTAATGAAGAAATGGAATGAAATGAACAAGGAAAGATGAATAAACAAAATGAAAATGTCCTAAACTAACCCCAACCTTGTTGAAGAAATTTGAAGTTATGTTAATGGCTGCCCCAAGATGCTTGATTGATGCTTGATTGAATGATGCAAATTGCTCAAATGTGAATTGATGTTTAGTGAATGCAAGTGAATGAGGAGATGTAAAATGAGGAGAAAAAAACTTATTTATACACACTTGTACCTTAGTAACCCAATCATACCTCATCATAGGCCAACATAAGGTAATTTTGAATAAAAACCTAAAAGAAATTTTAAAAAATTTTGAATTTGGAGCCAAGAGGGACTCATTTGCCACCCATGGCGAATGGGTCCCACCTTGAACTTGAAAGTGGGTGTTAGGAATTAAGTCACATTTAATGTTGTTTTTCAGGTTTACATTAAAAAACACACTTAATTAAGCCTTATGAGTGCATAAAGGGGTCAAATAAAGCATAAGAAAGGTGTAAATAGTGAAATTAAGCTAAGAATAGTGTGAAATCTTGTTACAAGACTTTACAACACTTCAAATTAGGACTTGATAAGGGATGAAAAGGTGATTTTTAGGTGAATTGTAATAAAAAGAGTCTAGAAAAGTGTAGAAATGTTTTACAATACTTCACAACACCTTCACAAGATGTCATAACTTGAATCTTTAGGACATAATGTGAATGTTTATCTCACATTATAACATTAAATCAAAGAAAAATAGACCAAAAATCATGAAGAAAGACCTAAAAGACCATGAAAATGTCAATGATCCATTTTCCTATGGTACAACTTGTTATTCTCACCATTTGATGTTTGCAAGAATTAAGAGTTTGGGAGTAAGTGTGTGAAGTGTTCTTAAGTAATTGTAGAACTTGAGCTTGTTATTTCTAAATTGGGTGGTGTATTTTTTCAAAGGAAATTTGATTGGTTGTTGAGTAGAGAAATGGGTAAGGTAAGTGTGTCTGTTAGCCCAGTCCAAAGGTCCAGGAGACTCAACCCTTTAGAGTCTCAAGGTGATTCTCTCTAGAGTGAGCAAGATATGCCTGAACTCCCTGTGACTCTGAAGAAGAAAACAAGAGCTGTCAAGAAGTATGCATGGGGTGTTCTCAAGCATGCTTATCATCTGAGAAGCTAAAATATCTTAGAGGAATTGGTCAAGGGTAAGGAGAAGAAAATTGATAGGCATGAGAGGGAAGCTGCGAGAAAGAATAAGTATCACTAGGTTTATATGGAACATCATCATTCTCCCATTGAAGTCTAAGATGATTATTCTAATAGTGAAGCTGAAACTAATTCAAGTTACCGCTAGTATCTCATGGCCATGACTGATTTGATTGATTCTAAGGATGAGGTGGTGATGGCTACTCCACTTTCGATAAGGACACCGGGTAGGTGCACTTACTTTGCTGTTGACAAGGAAAAGCAACACCCCATTCCCTTTCTGAGTTGGTGCTCAGTTTTTGGTCCTTTGTGCTAATGTTTTTATTTGACTAATATGTTGTGATGTGGGTCTCTGTTTATTTGTGCCTTCAGTGTTGATGGTGACATTTTCCAGTTCAGTGTGAACTTGTATATTTTTGATGTTGTGATGGTCGTGCCTGTTGAAGACTGGTGGGTCTTCTCTGACTAACAATTTTTTGGAGTTTTGCTTTTCACCTACCTCTGTCCTAAAAATGATTGATTGTAACTTATTGGGGAATATTTTTCACATTTTGGTGAAATTCATTTTGAAAATGTTCATGTAATTCATCCTAATGCTTGTTGCTCCCTTGTCTTATAAAAGAGATTTCAAGGTTGATTACAGAAGAGGTCAGTGGGTAGTTTTCTTTGAAGGGGTTATAAACAAAGGATAAAATGGATACTAAACTATCTAGTAATATTTTTTAGGGATAAAGTCAATCAATATGTATATGTTTCTTTGATAATGATAGTGATAATACGTATAATAGAATAGGATAAATTTCTTACATGTTACTCTCCTATGTACAGAATATACAAACTATGAATAATATAATCAATGGTTATCTTATTTTTCTCTATTGGTTTCCAATAGATGTACAATTCTATTCTTGCTCATTAATTCAATGAATGTATTTAAATGTTTGAATATAACAGTGGGTTTGAAATAAGTCATGTATGAGGACACTAGTACAAGAATTAAATTATGGAGATGATAAGTGGGAATATAACAATGGGTTTGAAATAAGTCATGTATGAGGACACTAGTTCAAGAAGTAAATTATGGAGATGATAAGTGGGAATATTGTAATGCAATATTTTTAAGGATTCAGGTATTGTCAAATATAATTTTTTTATCTAATCAGGTGGGTATTTGGTTTGACTCCATTTCAAGAATATGGCACTGGTTTAGCAAAGTAATTATACTTCAATTGTGGTGATCAATTCAACAACTGATCACAAAATTAAAATCAACTTGTCAATATTTTTTCGGTGTGTGTGAAACTTAATGAAATATATTTTCTCTTGTTTGAGTTAGGCACTGCCATGAAGGTCAACCAAATCTTTAGGGTATTGTGTCTATTAAACATTTAAGGAGAATCATCTATTATTTTTTGTGTTTGATACTTAGACACACCAATATTTGTAAACATAGTGTTTAGGATTACCCTCGGGTTTCATAGAGCTCGAAGTGAAGTAAAGGACTAAAAACCCTTAATTATGTGTTGGCCAATCCTTACCCTTACTTATAATTGAATTTTGACAAGTTCATAGGTATGTGATAAGAATAAATTTGGTTCTTAAAAAATCACCAACATAAATGGTGACTCTACTGGGGAACTTATTTGAGAAAACCTTTATAGTAGATCATTTTGCCTCAATAGAGTCATGAAGGTTCTAAAATAAAGCTCTCACTAAAAGTGAGTGGCGACTCTAAAGAACTTTATGTCAGTGAAAATTGTTTGAGGAAAAGGAAGCTTAAAGTGAAATCAACTATTGAAAGAAACTTCATATTGTTGAAGTTTGATCCTCTACAAAGGAGGTGGCGACTCTATGCAAAGAACTTGAAAAGGCATAATTCAGAATATCTGCAAATATATCTAGGTATTTTCCCTTGTTTTGATTTGCAAGAAGAAATAAATTTGTATGAAAGCCATTTTTAGAGATATGGAAGAAATACTTTGTTACCAATTAAGTGAATTAAAGTAGTAGGGAAGGGAATAGTGGTGATTATTTTACATACTTCTGAGGTGAAATTTTTAGTATCTAAATGGGGTGGAACAAGTATGCTTATTTTTGAAATTTTCCTTTTAGAAAGCTTTAAGGCATGGGTATATTTGAGTTGCGCATCTTTATAATCATGATGAGGTAGTTTCTCATCAACTATGAAGTTAATATTTGAAGATTGAATAAAGATACAAGATAAATGTACCATTCCCCTATATTTCCTAGTAGAATATCAAGTAAAAGTATGTTAGGTATGCAACTCCCATCATTGCCTCAAAATAAGTTCTCTATTGAGAGATATAAGCCATTAAGTTTTGGTAATATTAAAGGTTTCCCTAACAAGATTCTTGATGATATTAGGAAAAATTTACCAAAATTTATAGGGTAGAATTTTGAGATAGCTTGCAAACACCTAAATTCATTAATAGATTTGATGGGTGATTTTGAGATAAACCATGAGGATGTTGTCATGAAGTTGTTTGATTAGTCATTAAAAGAGGATGCTAGAGATTGGTACTCATATTTACTAGTATTTTTTATAGCTTCATGGGATGCTTTTATGATATCATTTGTGGAACAAGTTGGTGAAAGAATCAGTCCAAATGAGATAGGAAAAAGATTTAGGGCAATCCAACAAGATGAAGAAGAGTTGGTTCCTTCTTTTAACCTCAGATTTATGAAAGCAATAAAAGACATTCCTGAATACATAAAACCCAATGATGTAGAGTGTTTGATTATATATCTTGGTGATTTTGACAAAAAGTTGAGTTATTTGATAAGGGATAAGAATACACAACATTGCAACAGGCATATCAGATTGCTATGGATATTGAGAACACTATGAAATACTCAATGATGAAGGGATACATGGTTGCAAGTGTTTGTATCCTAGATGCACATCATAAAGATGAAATAAATATGGATGAAAGGGATGATCAATGTGATGATATTTTGGTTTCTCATTTTGTTCATTCTCACAACATATTGATCATGAACAAATTCATAATAGACTTCAAAATTGTTCAAATGATGATGATCAAGAGTTGTTAACTTAGAGGTTGTCCAACATAAAGAGATATAAGGAGGAATCACCATATGAGTTGTTAGAAAGGTTTTTGGATTCCTTGTTAGAAATGCTTAAAAGCTTACGACCTGAAGATTCAATATGCATAGACATATTCTGTGACATTTATGAGCCAAGGCTTAGTACCTTGTCCAAGGAATTGAAACCTAAGGATTTTGATTAGATAATTGATTGGATTAGAATTGTTGAGGAAGCCAAACATGACTATGAACAAAACACGAGGTCTCAAAATAGAAAGGGTGCTAACCTTGTTGATAAAAATCAATAGTTTTCCCAAAGTATGGATAAGGATGTTTTTAAGAATGAATTTCTGCATAACAATATGGATGATGATATTATCATACTTGCAAATATTGTTGATGTATCTTTAAAGGTTGATAACCAGGGAAGTGAAAATGACAATTCAACTATTTTGGGATTGGAACATCTTGATGATATGATTGGTGATGAATTTGAAGAAAAGAATGTTTATACTCAGAATCTAGAGCCTGAATGTAATGATGGGATTACTAATGCTAGTCAACAGGGTCCTATTTCTAAACATTTACATGAAGTAGAAATGGGATGTATAGATTTTATGATAGAAATGGACATGATTGTTTTTTGCCAAAGTCCTGCTGAGGAAGGAAATGAAAAAATCTACTTGGTGGAACAAAAGTTGTGTTCAAGTTTCCATCAATCCTGCACATATGAGTCAACAAACCTATCACTTAATGGTGTATTTGAATACCCTATTGCTGATCATATCAATTCTAATCTAGTTGATCCATCCTTTGAAACATTTTGTTTCAAGTTGAATAGTGATAATTGGAAGGAAGAATCAAATTGTGTCAGTGATCCTGAAACATAAATTTTCTTTGATGCCTAGAATGATATGAATAATTCCCTTTATGGAAATGATCCTATTTTAAGTGAAAGTAATAGTGCTATGGAATTTGAGAAATTAAATTTTTAGGAAAATGGAGCATTAGGAAGCATAATTGGTTTATATTGCTCTGATGAGTGTGAACACCAGCTTGAGTAGGAGCCTATATACGAATGTTTCTTGTTCGTTGCACAAAATGAATATGATATTTTCCCTTATATTAATAGTGAGCAAGAAAATTATAAATTTTTCACTTTCCCTGCCTAGTTAGATGAGTATTTGGTGGAGTACAGTTGCAAGTTAAGTCAAATTGAATACTCCATTAATCATGTGTTTCAATTAATGATTTACCACAATTCACAACTAGACATAAATAAGAGTAATAATGATAAGTTCATAATGGCTAGGTCCAGTGACAAAGGCATTATTATGGGATGGGAAATTTATGAGAATTTTTTAGCCTTAGCTTGATACAGATAGTGGAAAATAAGGTTTTTGATAGAGGCAAGTATCAACCCAAAGTTTAGTGGCTTGGGGCCACCAAGTAAAGTTGAAGCCTAGTTAAATTGCAAGGTGCATATTGATAACTTGAACCTTAGGGGAAGTCTTTAGACAAGATGGAGATTAGATCTCCTAGTTTAGGTCTTTGTGGCCTATGTAAAAATTGTATATATGTTGGGGGTGATCCCACAATAGTGGTTTACAATTTTTGGCCAAATTGGACACTGAAATAATTTTTTGTAACTAGATTTTCACTTTTGGGCACCTATACCGGCTAAACCGTGAGGAATTTGAAGATGATGAAAACTAGAGTTTCATGAAATTTTGTCTATAGATTCTAAATATATTTTTTTTCAAAATTTTTGGAATCAGATTGCACTTCTTTTTCCATCTCTCTCAAAAACTATTTTTTTCAGAAAACAACACTTTTAAAAAGTGACACTCACCGTATAACGCATAATTTTTTTTCGATGAAGGATAAAATTCTAATTCTTTTGAATTTAGATTCGTAACTTTGATATATAGTGCTTCCACTTGGTTAGATATTTTTTTATTAAATCTTTTTTCTTTAATCAATTTTCAAAGTCAAACCAATTATAATTCAAACATAGTGCAACTGTATAACATGTAACTTTTTTTGTATTTATCAAAATTCAATTTTTTTCTCTTTTTTGGATCAAGGACTTTAATATTTGGTGCACTCATATTTTTCAATTTTTTTTTTGATAATTTGCTATTTTTCCACATGAAGAACATAGAGCTTGATTTTCGGTGAAAAACCTACATTCACGAGAAATAAAGAAAAAATATAATAATAAAATAAAATTGATTTAAAATTATACTTTTTGGGAAGCTTATAATAAGGACTACATACAAAAAATAAATTTTAAATGAATTCATTTGATCCCCCAAAAGGTAAATCAACAGTGGGTTTTTATCAACATTTTGATAGGTGTAAAGGAGACTTCGTTATAGGTATGATTTAAAACTAGCGGGGTTCTATCGAAGGGGGTTTGATTTAAGGTAGTTTGATCAAACCCTTTTCAATTGCAATGCTTTAAATGGAACATTTTAAGGCTTAAATCATTATATTTTCTAAAAATATGTGATTTTAGCAAAAATCAGATCCTCCCAGAAATTGTAAACCAGCTTTGTGGGATCACCTTTGGTTGTCTTGGTTTTGTCTTCTGTGCTTGGTTTGCTTCAGCCATGATTTTGGGATCTCACCATACCTGCAAGAGGCATCTATCCCCAATACGAGCCATTGATGGAACCCCATAAAAAATTCTCTTGGTTCCATTTTAAATTTTGTAGTACTTGGCTTGGACCCTCATTTTTGGCTTAAGGTTGAGTTCCTCATCATTGTTTTAGGGTTTGTGTTTCCAAAACCCCTCATAATTGATCTATGAGTCAAAAAACCCTTGGTGGGAGTTTTAATTCTGCATTGATTTTTTTCTCCTCTTATTCCATTGAAATTGTTGTTTTCATGCTAGCCCCTGGGTCTAGGTTTGTCAGTCACTAAGTACCTTTTAAGCACTTAATTTTTCCTATGGTTGGGCTCTATTTTTATAAAAGTGCCTTAAGTCTTAAATACTAAGCATGTGGTTAATGTGAAAACTAAGTGAATATTTATCTCACTCAAGTTTTCTATGAATGAGGTTCAAAATCAAAGTAATTGATTGCCAGCACTCTCACACAACATCTCTTGGAAAATTAATGCAGACACTCTCTAGTTTCTCTATTTAATGAAGATTCTGGGAGTAAGTGTGTGAAGTGTGCTTAAGTAATTATAGAATTCGAGCTTGTTATTTCTAAATTGGGTGGTGTCTTTGTACTAAGGAAATTTGATAATTTGTTCAGTCAAGAAATGGGTAAGGTAAGTGTGTCTGTCAACCCAGTCTGAAGGTCCACGAGACTCAACCCTCTGGAGTCTTAGGGTGATTCTCCCCAAAGTGAGCAAGATATGGCTAAAGTACCTGTGAGTCCAAAGAAGAAAACAAGAGCTATTGAGAAGTCTACATGGGGTGTTCTCAAGTGTGCTTATCATCTGAGAAGCCAAATTATCTTGGAGGAATTGATCAAGGGTAAGGAGAAGAAAATTGATAGGCCTAAGAGGGAAGCTGCGAGAAAGAATAAGTATCACTGGGCTTATAGGGCACACCATCATTCTCCCAATGAACTTTGAGATGATTCTTTTGATAGTGGAGCTAAAACTGATTTAGGTTATCACCAGTATCACATGGCCATGACTTATTTGATTGGTTATTAGGATGAGGTGGTGATGGCTACTCCACTTTCGATAAGGACACCAAGTAGGCATACTTACTTTTTTGCTAACAAGGAAAAGTAGCATCCCATTCCCTTTCTAAGTTGGTGCTTGATTTTTGGTCCTTTGTTCTAACTTTTTTTTTTTGGCTAATATGTTGTGATGTGGGTCTCTATTTATTTGTGCACCTTTGGTGTTGATGGTGACATTTCCCGGTTTGGTGTGAATTTGCATGTTTTTGATGCTATGATGGTGAAGCCTATTGAAGATTGGCGGGCCTTCTTTGACTAATGGTTTTTTGGAGTTTTTCTTTTCACCTACCTCTATCCTATAAATGATTGATTGTAACTGATTGGGGAATATTTTTCACATTCTGGTGAAATTCATTTTGAAATGGAAGTGAAATGTAGGTGTAATTTAACCTGATTGTTGTTGCTCCCTTGTCTTATAAAAAGGATTTCAAGGCTGATTATAGAAGAGGTCAGTGGGTAGTTTTCTTTTAAGGGGTTATACATAGAGGCAAAAATGAATACTGAAATATTTTGTAATATGTTTTAGGGATAAATTCAATCAATATGTATATGGTTCTTTGATAATGACAATGATAATGCGTATAGTAGAATAGTATAAAGTTTCTACATGTTACTCTCCTATGTACAGGTTATACAGACTATGACTAATATAATCAATGGTTATCTTATTTGTCTTTGTTGGTTTCCAATAGATGTAATGCTCTATTCTTGCTCATTAATTCAATGAATGTATGCAAATGCTTGAATATAATAGTTGGTTTGAAATAAGTCATGTATAAGGATGCTAGTAAGATGTGAATTGTGGAGATGATAAGTGGGAATATTGTAATGCAATATTTTCAAGGCTTCGAATATTGTCAAATATAAAATTGTTATCTAATCATGTGGGAATTTGGTTTGAATCTATTCCAAGAATATGGCACTGGTTTAGAAAAGTCATCATACTTCAATTGTGGTGACCAATTCAACAGCTGATCACAAAATTAAAATCAACTTACTTGTCAATATTTTGTACATGTGTGTGAAACTTAATGAAATATATTTTCTCTTGTTTAAGTTAGGCACTTCCATGAAGGTCATCCAAATCTTTATGGTATTTTTTATATTAAACATTTAAGGAGAATCATCTTTTTATTCTATTTTTGATACTTAGACACACCAATATTTGTAAACATATGAGTGTTTAGGATTACCGTCCTGGGTTTCAAAGAGCTTGAAGTGAAGAAGTAATGGCCTAAAAACCCTTACTTATGTGTTGGCCAATCCTTACCCTTAAAGTTCATAGGTATGTGTTTAGAATAAGTTTGGTTCTTAAAAAATCACCAACAAGTTGAATCTACTATCATGTCGATATTAGGATGGGGAAAGTCATCTTTTAAAGATGCTTTATTCAATTCACAAAAATCTGTACACATCCTAATACAATTATGAGGTTTTGCAACTATGACAATGTTCAAGATCCAAGGAGAATAATCTATAGGTCTTATGAAACTAGCCTCAAAGAGTTTTTCAATTTCTCCCTTATCTAACAAGGCTATCTTAGGGTTCATCTTTCGTATCTTTTGTCTAACCGGTTTAGCATTTTCAGCAAGGACTATGTTGTCTGTCACTATCTTAGCATCAATTCCTGGCATATCCAAAAAATTCCAAGAAAAAAGTTTAGGAAAGTCACAGAGTAAATATTTTTTCTTCTTGTTCTTCATCATCAAGGCACTTTCTTAATTAATTTTTCCTTACCATTGATATCCATTGGTATGTCAATTGTATCTCCCAAACGAAGTGCACTTAGTTTTGGAAATTTTGGGTTGTATTCTTCTATACTCATGTCCATCTCAGTACTTTCCTTTTCTACATCTTTTTTTTTGGTGCTAATCATAGCACATGTAACATGTTTCTTTTGAGGAGTAGATGGTTTATCATAAACTCCTAGCATTTGTTTCAAGGCTTCATCATCTTTAAAGTATTCCCATGATGGTTTAGAATTCATATCAAGAAATTTAAGATGCTTCAAGGTGAGATTTATTTTAGGTTTACACATAATGGTGTTGATATTTAATGAAGTTCTTTTGTTTGTTGTCGTTATCTTAGAAGGATAGTATCCCAAACCACTTTTTGTTTCTTGCATGTTAGGTTCCACAGGAATATGAATGCTTTGTTCTTTCTTTCCACATCCTTTTCCACTATAACCCAATTACTTCATAAGTTCATAAAATATCCCATAAAGCCTTTCCATTTCTTTTAGGTTTAGTGGTTGTTGATAATCTATCTCATCAAAGTTTGTTGTGTAGCTTGTGTCTTCTTCAAGGGTAGATGAGCTACATGCTTGTGAATTTTCTTTCAATTTTTGTGTTGACATAACCATTGGTTTCTTTTTCTTTTCATATTCTTTTCTTGTGATTGTATATTCTCCCATAAATGAAGGTGTGAATTCCAAGGAACCCCAATCATCTTCTAATAATTTTGACACTGTTTCAGTTTCTTGTTTGACTTCCTCAATAGGTTTTATGTTTGATTTTGGAACTAAATTGTTTAGAGGACTTGTCATTCATTTTTCAACTTATAGACAACTTTGAGGCTGGGGTCTATTTCAATTTTATATACCTTATTGTTGTAGAAATACTTCATTATACGATGAAGGGTTGAAGGAATTGCATGCATTTCATGAATCCAAGGTTTCCCTAAAAGAAGATTATATGAAAGATTACCAAGAATTACACAAATAGGGGTCTGTAACATAACCTTTCCAACTGTAATAGGTAAAGTAATCACACCTAGCTATTGTTTTCCTATGTTTTCAAATCCATGAATCAACAAAGAATTGAGTTGAATTTTTGACTTATCCACATCAAGTTTATCCAAAGTATGACACTACACACATTAAGAGAGGAACCATTGTCAATAAGGGTTCTTTTTATTCCCAATCTGTTGTAGATGGCTATTATCATAAAGACATCATTTTTCTTTCTCAATTCCAAAGGAGGTAGCTCATGTTGATGAAAGGTAATGTCTACATTAATCGTATTCATTCCTTGTATCAAAGGTGTCACATCATTTGCATTTGTACTAGGGGGAACCACTACTTGTTATAAAGTTGTTTGAAGCATGGTGTGATAATTAGGTGAATTTTGAATTAGGTCCCATAGCGATATCTTTGCAAGAGTACTTTTAAGTTGTTCAACAAGATCATACTCCTTCCCACTATGCGAAGTTAAACAAGGAGCACCAGGAAAAATTGGATTAGGAAAAGGTAAGGTTGTTAGAGTTGATTGTTTTGATTGTAGATTGTTTCAAGTGTTGTATGTATGAGCAATGGTATTATTACTTGATCACTACAAAACATTATTCTTAGGTAGGTAAAGAGTAAATCCAGGCTTGTTTTTAGGTTGAGGTTTATGTGAAGGTAGGTAAAGGATAAGTTGAGGTTGAATCATGTTAACTTCTCTTGGTTTTGGTTTATCATGATAAGCCTTAGTGGATGAACCTTATGAGATTAATTCCTCAAGGGCTTCATCTAACATGTCAAAGTCATCACTGCTAAAAGGCTTGAGGGTTACATTAAATTGGAAAAAGAGATTTGACATAGTCAAATAACTATACTTTCTCCAAGTGGTTGATTAGTTTATAGGTTGTTTTGTTTTGGTTTTCAGGTGAATGCCAAATGTAGTCTAATCTAATTGAATTATGAAGTAATGTTGAAATTGATAATTACAAGAAACTAATTCTATTCATAATTGCAATGAATGTAAATTATGATAATTCTAATGATTTAAATGTAACAAAAGCTATGCAAATTGAAACAAAAATATTTTACCAAATAGAAGCCTAAAAATAAGGTTTTAAATTTTGGAAAATGCAGTGCAAAATCTACATTGGGACTGATTCACTCAGAGGGGCGTATGAGTCCCAGTGAGTTTTTTTTTCTTAAATTACATATATTTTCAATTTATTTTGATGATTTTTATGTTGTATGATTTGTAACCTAAGTGCAAATGAAAATTTTATATGAATTTCAATTATTTGAGATGCAAAAATTCAAGCTATATACACTTTCACTAATTCAAAATTAGAAACCCTAGGATGCCAATTAACTAATGCAAACCCTAATGCAATATTAATGCAAGAAAGATCTAGGATGATGATGCAATCCAAATCTAAATTATGATGTTCTAAATGCAGATTCACCAAAATGAAAGGGGGGAAACTGTTGCTTTCTATGCTTGGGAGATAGAATAACAATATTCACACTCTCTCATTCAAGGAAAACCCTAGAGATCTCAATGAAAAGGAGAAAGGGGAAAGAGATCTTGCAATAGGGATGTCCTAGGTGCTGATTATAAACTAATGAGGGGTTCACCACCAAGTTATGACTTTGGAAGAAGAATGTAATGCAAGATGTAATACTTAACCCTGATATGATGAAAACCTTCACTAAATGACCTATAAATGTATGCAAAACATAATAACAAGTTGTAACATGAAATGTGTGCACATGGAAACCTAAAGAAGACTTGAATGAGCTTTGAAATGATGAAAATATTGAAATTTTAACCTACCGGTACTCATACGCCAATCTAGGCCAATCAATCCTAGATTAGGGTTTCTATACATGAACAAGTTTTTGGAAAAAGGTTATCTAAATATGTAAAAATATTGAAAAATTCTTGTAGTGTGAATCATACACCACTTCTGGCATATCAGTCCATTCCAATTTTTTGGGAATTAAAAGTTTAGATCTACACTTCAATACTTCTTTTCTCCCAAATTGATTTTTGGATCTGAATTTGCAAAAAGACCTACAAAATAGAATATATATTTATTTTTCTTATGGGGGGTTTTCCTCGGTCAAACCCCTAGTTTGGTAATTAAGCCTTGATGAAAACAATAAAATATGCATGTAAATATGGATGTAAACCCTAACCTTAAGTGTGTCTAAGATTAGGAAATTTGAAATGCAATGTAACCCTATTCTAATGTGCAAGAATGAGATGCATGAATGAATTATGAAAATAGATGACTCACTTTGAGAGATATCTAATCACTCAAATGATCCAGGCTAATAATGATTGTACCTTCCTTAGGATGAATGTAGAGTGATAATGGAAGATGGAATCACTTAGGAAATATGTCATTAGGCTTGGCTTGATGGCTAGTTGCTAACCTAAAATCCATCATGATTCACCATAGGCAACCATGCTCAACCCTTGAAAATGCTAGATATTGAATGAAAGTGAGCTTGAAGACCTACAAAAACACTTTAATGCTGCTCCAAGACTTCAAGTTCACTAAAATGAAATGGGGTAAAATTGTTGCTCTCTATGCTTGGGAGATAGAATAACAATCTTCACACTCTCTCATTCAAAGAAAACCCTAGAGATCTCAATGCAAAGGAGAAAGGGGAAAGAGATATTGCAATAGGGATTTCTTAGAGGCTAATTATAAACTAATGAATGGTTCACTGCCAAGTTATGACTTGGAAATACAAATGTAATGCTTAACCCTATTATGATGCAATCCTTTACTAAATGACCTATAAATGCATGCAAAACAAAATAACAAGTTGTAAGATGAAATGTGTGCACTTGGAAACTTAAAGTAGACTTGAATGAGCTTTGAAATGCTGAAAATCCTAAAATTTTAATCTACTAGGACTCAGACACCAATCTGGGTGAATCAATTCCAGATTAATGTTTTTGTACAGGAATAGGTTTCTAGAAAATGGGTGTTTGAATCTATAAAAATCTTGAAAAATTCTTGTAGTGGGACTCATACACCACTTCTGGTATATCAATCTTGTTTTTATTTTTTAGGAATTCAAAGTTCAAATCTACACTTCAACACTTGCTCTTTTCTCCCAAATTGATTTCTAGATCTGAATATGTGAAAATACCTTCAAAATAGAATATAGATTTGATTTACTTATGAAGCTTGGGTTTTCCTCGGTCAAACCCCTAGTTTAGTAATTAAACCTTGATGAAAACAATCAAATATGCATGTAAATAGGAATGTAAACCCTAACCTTAAGTGTGTCTAATATTATGAAATATGAAATGCAATGTAACCCTATTCTAATGTGCAAGAATGAGATGCATGAATGAATCATGAAAATGGATGACTCACTTCGAGAGATCTCTAATTAGCCAAATGAGCTCTAATAATTATTGTAGCTTCCTTAGACTAAATGCAGAGAGATAATGGTGGATGGAATCACTTAGGAACCAAGTCATTATGCTTGGATTGATGGCTAGTTGCATCTCCCCAACATAGAATCCATCATGATTCCCCATAAACAACCATGATCAACCCTTGAAAATGATATATATTGAATGAAAGTGAGCTTGAAGACCTATAAAAACACTTTAATGCTACTCCAAGACTTCAACTTTAATTTTTTTTGAAACTTGAATGCTCTTGTGAAAGAATTCTTGAAGTGTTGGCATATGGCTTCTAGTGTTTTCATTGATGGAAATTGAAGTCATTGATCCAGTCCGCACTATAGTATCTGACTATACTGAAAGATAGAGTGAAGAATAAGGTATCCGATTGAAGTTGAATCTCTCAAGATATTTACATTATCAGTTTAACAACTTTCGTTGTGGACCTCAGGGAAGGTTGTTGGGTTATAAAATGTGTTATTCTCTAGTTTTGTGTTGTTGCATCAAGTGGTGTACAAGTTAGGAGATCTGGTCATTCAATTTTCCATTCATCAATGTATGAAGGCCAACTAAGTGAATGTAAGGTGTTGTAGATGTCTAAAGGGTATGTGTAGGATCATGATGGGCCAAAAAGTGGCGATATGATGGGTTTTTGTAGGGTATGTGGCTGACAACTTTTTTCTTACCCAAAATTGATGAAACAAAAAGGGTTTTTAAAGGAGATTCTCAGTTTTCCACCAATATAAATTATTCTTTACTTTGAATTTAATAAATAATTATTGTTTATTTTCTATTTGAATTACAACTAAAGTCTTGATTGATAGGCTGATTGAAAAAAATCTATAGCTTTCAAATGGTATCACATTTTTTGAATCCAAAACATGTGTCACATTCTATGCTTCACATACTATAGGATTAAAAAAAAAATGAATTTCATGAAGTTTTCACCATGTTAAGGTGGTTAGACATACCTTTTTTTAATTTTTTAAAAGTTGTAATAAAAAATTCATAATTAATTATTTATTTGGAAAAAAATTACAAAAAAATATGCATCACATCGAGACATGAGTCCTCTACTTATATCTAAAATATTATAAAAAAATATTATCATTTTATTGTGGTTAGGGTGGTCAGACAGACACCTACTTCTTATTTTTTACCTGAAATGTAAGTACTTGACTGAATTGAAATTTCAAATTTTCACCAAAGAGATTTTATTTAAAAATAAATAAATCTAGTAGTTTAGAAACTAAATTCAATTTCCTACAAATTCTATTCTTACATATTTTTGAAATAATATAGATAACTTATTCAAATTTTTACGTCAAGTTGCCTAACTCTGATTTTTCTGAATTTTTTGCCACTTAAGGGCTTGTTTTTTCCATGATGATCTTGCACATACCCTAAAGCAGAATTGTTTGGAGTATTTTTGTGTTGAATATTTTGTTATGGGTCCTAACTATGCTATGGACGACTTTGGTGGATGTGCATTAAATGTTATTCATGATTTGAGCCAATAGTTGGAAGATATTTTTTATTTTATTGAAGTCAACATGTAGTGATTGAATTCTTGGTAGCAGATATATATATGAGATCGGTTAATTCATTTTGGTGTGTATGTGTGGTGTTTGATATGGTTTGGTGTGTATTGCGAATATTAGAAGATCAGTTAAGCAATTTTCATTTGTGCAGAAGAGGATTTTGTGAAGCAAATTAAGGCAGAGTAGAGCGAAGTGCAACATTAGACAGAAGGTCTAGAATCTAATCTATGAGCTTAATTAGAACTATAATCAGGTATTTGTAGATGCTATTTTCTGAGTTCAACCTTTTTTGTAATCCAAATCTTTTGTAAGGTAGTGATCCTTCTTTATTTTGAGCAATGAGCTCTAGGCAGTGTGCCTCAATGCAAGTGCACTCCCCATTTTGTAAAACACTTATATTTTGAGTAATCAAATTGTGGATTGACCTTCACTGTGGTTTTTCCCTTAACCAGGTTTCCACATAAAAATCGTTGTGTTATAGTGTTGTGGATTATTGTTCTATGTTTATGCATCCTTCTTTTGATTGAATTTTTAGGCACTTGAGAGATTAGCTTAATAAAGTTAAAAATTGCACAACACTGATTCACCCCCCTCTCAGTGTTGCTTGAGGCCAACAATTGGTATCAGAGCTAAGTTCCTCAAAATAATTTTTACATCTTGAGGTGGATCTTGGAATGTAATGGACTCTGGTATTCTTTAGCAACAACTTTTGGTGGCACTTGATGACCTTGATCAGTCTAAAGCAGAAATCCAGGATTTGAGAGAAAATATTAAGGATGTTGAGAAATTCATTCAGAAGTTGAAGGATCAGATTATTAAGTCTAGGGAAAAGAGAAAGGTTATTTATGATCAGATTAAGTAGAAAGAGAGCAAAAGCATGGATGATGTTCACTTGAATCAAACCTTGAAGGAAATAATTGAAGAATGTGAAAATATTGCTAGAGACAATGCTACCCTAAACCATGTGAGATGGAGTCTATGGTGATGAAGATGACTAAGGAGATTGAAGAAAGAAAGCAGAATGAGGAAAATATTGTCTAGCCCCTAAAAGAGAGATCTGGTGAATGTAGTAGAATTAATGGTGAATTTGGTCATATGGTTGCTCAATGTAGAAGCAAAATGAAATTAAGTGATTCATCATTTTACAATTAGTGTTTCAATTGCAATAAGTTTGGTCACAAGTCAATTGAATGTGGAAATGTGTCAAAAAAATATGTTAATAGGAGTGTTAGATGTTATACCCATGGAATATTTGGGATATTGCTAGTCAGTGTATATCGAGAAGAAATCAATAGAGTAACTGGTCTAAAAAAGGAAATGTTGTGTGTTTCAATTGCAACAAATATAGTCACATTGCAAGATTATACAAAAACAAGAATATGGATAGAAGAGGTCCGGTATACAAAGATAGAAATATGTAGAAAGATGATAAAGGAAAAGGGAAAGTGACTATGGATGAAGTAAGAGATCAGATGAAGAATACATGGGTGAAGAAGTGTCCCTTTGTTACAGGAAATGAGCCTGCACCAGAACCTGCTTCTGGTAATTCCTTCGAGAATTAGTTTTGGGCCTTTGGCCTAGGGGGAGTTGTCAAGAAAATCTTTCAAACCCCCTGTTGATAATTGACACCATGATGTGGATGAGTGTAGTGGCTGCATTGATAATTTATAGATGTTACTGGAATAGTTGGGAAGGATTTCATACTAAGTTGGAGATCCATAGAAGAGTTGTCTTTCATAGACTAAGAAAACAAGGTATCTGGATGTGTTAGGGAAAAATAATTTACTACAACAAAAGTTAGGTATGCGAAATATAAAAAGCAACGTGAAACCCTCATTTGGCACTTTGTGTCAAAGAAAAAGAAGTAGGAGAGAACTTTGCATTAGAATTTCAAATGTGTGAGGAGAATTCAGCAGTGAAACCCTAATCCATCAGGTATTTTGGTAGTATTGAGAAATTTTAATTTGATGTGTGGTTGAAGAAATTATTTGGTATTTTCAAGACATGTGTATGAAAGGTAAAATGAAACAAATCAAAGGAATGATAAAAACAGATGAGTATAGCAGTAAGAAGATTAGATCCAAAAGAAACATGCTGTCGCACAATGAATTGAAGTGGTTGAATCAAGCAAAGCAAAAAAGCTTGGATATTTGGAGTGAATTCCCCTATTTTGGAAATGAAAAAGTTGTTGAGTTTATTCTGAATAGATTGAATGATGATATTCTGAATCTAGATAAACCCTACCATATCTTGAAATAAGTGATTGTAGTTGTAACCAAGTTATACAAAGTTGGGGATGTGCCGAGGAAGAAGTCAACCCAAAATAAAGAAGTCAAAATCCTAGTTGGAGTAACTAGAGATCAAAGGGCACTGATAATATCCATAATTAAAGATTCAGTGACAAGGTATAATGCACATGTAATATACTACAAAATATTTTTTAGAAACAAAGAAGTTGCAACTTTGGCAGCTGTTGTTTACATTTCACACAAGATGATAATGGAAGATTAGGATTTTAATCTTTGCAGATTACTAAAAGATCAATTAATGGAGAACATGCAATTGACAAAGGAGATAGATTACCCTTTTAGGTTTGGTACATTTGTTATATGCCTTGTGATGTATTTTATGAATTTCTTGCCCCTGAATAACAATGTAATATGGGAAGAGAGTGAACCAATTTGCAAGCAGATTTACATATACTCTAATAATTTGGAAAACTATGATCAAGTATATGAAAGTTTATTTAAGGGTTTGCTAAGGAAGTTTGGATCAACTGGTAATTTCCATTTTAGTAAGGGGACTTGAAGTTGGTTCCTCCTCTGGTAAGATGGAGAGAAAGAAGAGAAGAGCAAAAGAATTTGAGATCAATACTCCACCAACATGCAAGAATCTAAGAGTCAAAGGGAAAGGGAAAGAAAAAGTGATTGTGGACATACCAGATGAGGAATCTAATAAGGAATCTAAGGACACCCTTGGAAAAGAACTGGAAATAACTGAACTAGAACAAGAAAAGGAAATGATAGAAGGAAGTGAAGAAGAAGGTGATCTAGCCAAGGAAGAGCTATTGTAGCTTATTCACGAGGAAGATGGAATGTAGAAAATTGTGAGCATGTGGTCTATAAGACCTTCATATGAGCAGGACATGATCTTAAGTGTACTAAGTGCTCATCTTGTGCACAATCATATAAAATTGGAGAGTTTGTAGAATAAGTTGCCAGAAGAGATGATTGAATGCATCAAGGAAACCATGGAGTCCTCTGAGTATCAAAACAAGGAAGAAGAAGAGGTGATCCTACACCTGAATCTAAACAATATAGATTACCACTTACCAAGCTAAAAAGGCACATGAATGAACTAAGGAAATGCATAAGCACAACAAACAACATTTATAACTATTGTCTTCGATGGCCTCATGCAATCAACAAGTACAAAGAGAAGCTAGAACAAATTGAAACAGAGCTGAACAATATTGGACAAAATTTTAACATGTCTCAGGATCAAGATGGTGCGATTAGGAAAAGGATTCACCAATTGCATAGGCAGAGCATACAAATGTTTAGAACACTAGGAACATGATTGTTGACAGCTTCTAGAAAGTGAAGGACATAACTAAATGCAAGCTAGAACAATTTATTGAGATATTGAGGAAGGGGGAAGTATTGGAAGAAGCCTTTACCATTCCAGAATCCGTCATCAAGATTATCAACCAAAATTTGAAACAACAACATGATCATAATAACTAAGATTGTAGTGGAAGCATGGAAGCAGTTTCTTCCAGAGATGAAGGAAAAGTACAAAATAATCTTCAAATAGTAGCTGTATTCCTTCAATTTTGGCATAATTTTCTGGTTTCACTTCACAGGGGGAGAAATACAATCTTTTATTATCTTTTTTTCATTGATGTCAAAAGGGGAGAGAGAGAAGTGAAAAATTCCTTATCAAACTTAGGGGGAGTTTTGTTGAGTTTTGTTGAATTTTGTCATCTATGGCTTTTTGAAGTTTTGGAGGTTCCAACACTTAGTCCTTTTTCACTAAGTGTTTCCATCAATGCCAAAGGGGGAGATTGTTGGAATATGGCTTCTAGTGTTGTCATTGATGGTAATTGAAGTCATTGATCTAGTTTGCATTGCAGTATTTGATTATACCAGAAGATAGAGTGAAGAATAGGGTATCTGGCTAAAGTTGAATCTATCAAGAGATTTGCATTACTAGTTTAAGAATTTTGGTTGTGGACCTCAGGGAAGGTCATTGGGTATATAAACTATGTTATTCTCAAGTTTTGTGTTGTCACATAAAGTGGTGTATGAGTTAGGAGATCCTGTCGTTCGATTTTCTATTCATGAATGTATGAAGGCTGACTAAGTGAATGTAAGGTGTTGCTGATGTCTAAAGTGGAATTTTTTGGAGTTTTTGTGTTGAATACTTTGTTTTGGGTCCTAAATATGCCATGGATGACTTTGGTGGATGCACAATAAATGTTATTCATGATTTGAGCTGATAGTTGGAAGATATTTTTTATTTTATTGAAGCTGAAATGTAGTGATTGAATTCTTGGTAGCAGCTATATATATGAGACCAGATAATTCATTTTTGTGTGTATGTGTGGTGTTCAATATGCATGAGTGTGTATTGCGAATATCAGAAGAGCAGTTAAGTGATTTTCATTTGTGTAGAAGAGGATTTTGTGAAGCAAATTAAGGAAAAGTAGAGTGAAGTGCAGAATTAGACAGAAGGTCCAAAATTTGATCTATGAGCTTAACCAGAACTGTAATTAGGCATTTTTAGTTGCTATTTTCTTATTTTAACCTTTGTTGTAATCCAAATCTTTTGTAAGGCAATGAGCCTTCCTGATTTTGAGCAGTGAGCTCTAGGTAGTGTGCCTAAATGCAAGTGCAATCCCCATTTTGTAGAACACTTATATTTTGAGTACTCAAATTGTGGATTGACCTCTATTGTGGTTTTTCCCTTAACTAGGTTTCCATGTAAAAATTCTTTTGTTATGGTGTTGTGGATTATTGTTCTATGTTTATGCATTCATCTTTTGATTGAATATTTTAGGCACTCGAGAGATCAGTTTAATAAAGTTAAAAATTGCACAACACTGATTCACCCCTCCTCTCAGTGTTGCTTGAGTGGACATGCCGATTCTTGAATGCTTGGATCTTGAAATTTCTATTGAAATTATTTCTTAGATGAAATAATGACTTAGGATCTTTCTTATATAGGCATTAAAACTTAATTTTCTGTTATTCAGATCTTAAAAGCCAACATGATCAACCATAAATTTGAATTAAAAAGGTGATTTTCCTGCTCAAACCCTAAAAAAACCCCAAATGGAACTCATATGTTAGCCCTAGCATATGGGTCCCACCTAGGGGGACTTGTATACCCAAGGAGGCATATGAGTCCCACCCTAGATTTTTAGGATTGGTTGTTAAAATTTTAAGTTTTTTTGATGATTTTGTCAAGTTTGTAGCTTAAATAAGCCTCGAGATCCAAAATAAAAGGTCTTAGGGGCCTATTAATGACAATTTAAAGGGTGTTTAATGTAAGGGTGCTAAAATAGGTCCAAATTAAGTGTGAAATTGCATTGCTTTCAAGAGTGTGCAATTTTCTACACTATTTTGCATAGGACAACTAAGAGGGGGGGTGAATCAGTTGTCATAAAATTAAACCTTTAATTCAATCACCAAAACTAATTGTTAATACTACTTAAATGATTATTCATCAAATGCTAATGCAGAAACTTAAATCCAACACATAAACATAGTAACACTGGATTTATGTGAAAAACCCAATAAGGGAAAAACCATCATGAGGATTAACTCACACTATAGAGAATATCAAAATCAATTACAAAAAGCTCACTACCAAAACATGAACTCACTATCTAGAACAAGGACTCACTGTCCAATAGGGCTAACAACCTAGAGGGCTCACTACCATAGAAATACAAAGAAGACTTGTTATAGAGAGACTACAATCCCAATGCAATAAAGGATTCCACCACAATTACTTGCACACTTGCATGAATGATAGAGTTCACCTTCTGCTCATTGCATCTCAAAACTCAACATTAATCTTTTCACTGATCTACCACACTCACATCACACACACTCATTGAATAGAATCAATTTCACATCAAACTGCACTTTCTCTTTTCTCTTCCCACTCTTCTTCTTCGCTCTTGTATCATCCTTCACCATTAACTAATCTTGCATTTATACCATCTACAACTTTTAAACATATCCAAAGTCATCCATCCAATCTAAATTCAAATTAGGTCAGCCCCAAAACATCCTAGGGTAGAATTATAATGAGGGTGACCCAAATACATGATTCAAGGGACCCAAAAGATCCATCACACTTCATCAACCTCAAAAGTAGTATCTCACGCAAGGTTGGCCAAACTAGTGTAAAACACATAGAACCATTAAGCATGAATGTTTCAAATTCTGAAACTATCTTCAATGGAATTAGGGAAACAAATTTTTTGAACAAGTCATAATACTTCATCAAAGAGAAATATGAACCAACAACATTTCTCCTGAACCTCAACCAGAACCATAGAAAATCATAGTTCACAACTAGTGAACACAACTTGCACTGTACAATGAATCAACAACTAAAAATATGGATGTAGCATATACTAAAAACCATGAACAACATATCTCAACCACACAACCATAGAATAAAATATGGATCAAAACCCGAAGCAACCGTTAAACACCTACAACATATCTTTATTACAATTTTCTTAATATCCTCGACATATGCAGTCAACAAAAACTAGTTGATAACCAGTTGACCTATTGAAATCAATGATAAAATATTCAATCTTTCCATAACACTTTCAATATTTTCATTCTTGCAACAATCGCCTCCTTTTTCATTGATGGAAACACATGATGTGAAAAACCATCAAAGGCAACATCCTAGCTTTGAATACATTTTTTTGTTTCTCCCCCTTAGAAGATAATCTCTTATATGCTTCTTTTCCTTTTTTTTCACATGCTTCTTCTCCCCCTTTGACATCAATGGCAAAGGAAAAATAATAGTTTCCATTGATTTCTCCTATGACATGAAAAATAGAATACTCACAATGACAACACTTGATACTACTAGCTCCCCCTGAGAGGTAGCCACCAAAACATCAGTCCAAATGAGAGATCCATAGATCCACTAGACTGATGCATCTCCATATGCATCTAGTTCAAGAATGGAGGGGAAATAAACCCTAACTTCAACTAGGAAGAGCCTTCTTGAAAATATCAACAATCTAATCCTTTGTCAAAACATACTCAAGTTTTACTTCATTCTCCATGACCTTCTCTCTCAAGAAATTATACTTGATAGATATATGATTTTTCCCCGAGTGCATCACAAGATTCTTTGAAATGTTAATTACACTTGTAAATTATCATAGAAAATATAAATGGCATCATCATATAGCAATGTGATATGTTTCATCCATAGAACTTGTGTACAACAAGATGCAACGACAATATACTCAACTTTAGCAGTAGACAAAGAGACTAAATCTTGTTTTTACTAGACCATGCCACCAATTTGCATCCAAGAAAGAATGCACCACCACTTTTACTCTTTCTATCATCTACACATCCAACTCAATCTACATATATATGTTAGAAACAAAGATCTGATTGCAAACTAGAAAAATCATCTTCCATAGAAGAGAAAAATGAAAAAGTAGAGATTTGCAAAAGATGTGCAAATTAATATATTTGAAGTACAAAATATTACAAGAGAATGATTTTCTTTATAAAAGAAAATATGCATAACCCTAATCTTATCTTGAGCAACAAGATAGCTCAACAAGATAAGGATGATAACTAATTAACCTAGGAATTAAATAATTACCCAAGTAAACTTATGCAAAGTGTAATTAAATATTAAGTACACCAACACCCCCCCATAAGTGCAAATTAGGGAGAAGCAAATTATTATGCAAATATGAGTCCCAAAAATAAGGCTAGATCAAGTACTCATGTACAAATGTAAAGAGAGAGAAAACCCAGTCGAAAAAAACCCCCCCTTAGAGAGATGAACTGTTGTGAAGAATCACTGGAAGAACTCTGATGAAGCAACACTGGAACCCCAAATTCAGAAAGGAAGGAAAGATTCTTCTGTTTGCAAAATACCATATCGGAATAAAAAATGCAACAGTAGAACCGATGCCAAGGAACACTGGAAACTCACATACTGGATCAACCCTGGAATCTGTAAGCAACAGTAGATGAAAGGATGAATGGACCCATAATGATGAAAAATCTGGAAAGCGTGTCTCTCAAAGCTGATGCCAAACTGAAACTAAAAATTCCCATAGGAAGAGTACCATCAAGATTCTGGAACATGAACCATAAAAACATGGCCTTCAAATGAGAGAGATTTGAACCAATGTGGATCAAGAACCATAAAATCCCAATGTGAAGTGTGAACCGAAGTAAACCAAAGATGTGTCTAGCTAAGCAAGAAATAAGCTAAAAGGAGACAATAGGAAACCAGAAAAACTCATGTGAGTTTTTGCTAATATGAAAGATGGATGCAATAATCCCCCTTAATGGAACTTTATATCAGTTCATTATTACAATACCCAATGATTGCAGAAGGAGAGAATGCAAAACTACAGAAACATACACGAAAATGCAAACCTAGCACACAAAAAAAAAATGAATGCATGCATAAAATAAGGTAAACATATTATGTAAATGACCTCAGATCTACATAAAGGTTGAAACCAGCTTTCCAACACCGCGACAATTGCGAAAAATGAATAAGTGAGTCAAAAGATATGTGTCCCGAAGTGAAAATGGCAGCATATGAAATCTAAGGCTGAAAAAAGCATCAAAAAAGAAAAACCAAAAAATTAGACCTGCACCATGGCGTAGATATCAAAAACATCTTTCCGATGATATCTTGTTTGCAAAAAAATGACGTCGTATGTGAAAGTTATGATCATTTCTGTGAAACTGCTCCGAAAATGTCTGATTTGGCCCCTAGAAGCCTTCAGGGGCTAAAAAAATAGAGCCCCTGGTTGCATGGGCGGACCAAGGGGCTAGTGGCCTGTTTGCTAGGCATGGCCCCTAGTCACCCATGTGACCACCACAGGGGCTGGGCAGAGCCCATGGTCCTCCAAAGGACCAGTTGCTCAGTTTTAAGCTCGCGGGGGCTATCGCTCGGGGCCTTGTCGCGGATTGTGGCTAGGAGCTAAGGCTTGTGGGGGATGAAATGAGAGTGGCAGGTAGGTAGTTCAGGCAAGTAGAGATGGGCTGGTGGTGGTGTAGCAGAGGTTCCTAGGTGGCAAACGGGCGATGTTGCCTTTTAAACGGGAAGCGCCAAAAATCAACAATTTTTTTTATTTTTAAAAAAAATTTCTTTTTTTTTTCTCAAAATCTATGCCTCGAGTGTCATGCCTGGGGGCCGTACAACCCTTGGGAAATTTTTTTTTGCCTCTTCGGATGACTATTTCCAAATCGGACAAATTTTATATGGAAATAGGGGTTTTTGGGTACTGCGAATCCAACGGCGAGGTCCATTTGGGCCCAAAGTGCTTCGAAAATCAAGCGACCCCTAGATCTATCAGAAAAATCACCAAGTTTGAGACCCTTGCAGATCTAGAAAATGGTGACCAAAAAAAATGAAATAAAAGTCATTTCTGGCTTTTTCTAGCACTCTAAATCCAATGGAAAAGCCCGATCTGATCCTAGACACTGTATAAAGATGCTCAAGGATTGAAACCCTTGAGCGACCTCGAACGAGCTCTGCACTGTATTCCTCCAAAAAAGCTGAGAAGGGGCTGCAAATTGAGGCTCTGATACCATGTTAGAAACCAAGATCTGATTGCAAACCAAAAAATTCAGCTTCCAGAGAAGAGAAAAACGAAAAAGTAGAGATTTGCAAAAGATGTACAAATTGATATATTCGAAGTACAAAATATTACAAGAGAATGATTTTTTTTATAAAAGAAAAGATGCATAATCCTAATCTTATCTTGAGCAACAAGATAGCTCAACAAGATAAGGATGACAACTAATTAACCTAGGAATTAAATAATTACCTAAGTAAACTTATGCAAAGTGTAATTAAATATTAATTACACCAACAATATATAGACACTAAGTGTAAATTCAATATCTTTAGGATACCACAATCCATAATCTGAAGTGTCATTCAAATATCTACAAATTATTTTAACAGTAGCAATATGTGTTTCCTTAGGATCTTCTTGAAATCTAGCTACAAGAAAGACAACATGCATAATATCTGGTCTAGTAGCAATCAAATACAATAGTCCACCAATCATAGATCTATACTTTCTCTGATCAGCCATAGGTGAATTATCATCTTTACCCAATGTACAACTAATCACCATTGAATTACTTATCGGTTTGTAACCATCCATCCCAAACTTCTTCAACACTTCTCTCACATACTTAGACTATGAAGTGAAAATTTCTTTCTTTGTTTGATTACTTTTTAGACCAAGAAAGAAATTCATCTCCCCAAACATAGACATTTCAAATTATTTCTACATCTCTTCCACAAACATCTTGCATATATTTTCATTACCTCCAAAGATAATATCATCAACATACACAACTATAATCAAAATTTTGTCATTTTCAATCTTATAGTACAAATTACTATCTGTCATACCTTTGTTAAATCCTTGCTAAATCAAATACCTATCTAACCTTTCATACCAAGCTCTAGGAGCTTGCTTCAACCCATATAAATCTTTCTTCAATCGACACACCAAATCTAGTTGATCTGTCAGCTAAAATCCTTCTAGTTGTTCCATGTAGACTTCCTCTTCTAGCTCACCATTCAAAAATGCTAACTTGACATCCATATAATAAACCTTAATGTCTTGATGAGAAAAAAATGCCAAGAACATCATTATAGCTTCCATTCTTGCTACCGGGGAAAAAATTTCTTGAAAATATACGCCTTCTACTTGTGATTAAACTTTACACACAATCCTTTCTTTGTTTCTAACAACTTCTCCATTTTCATTCATCTTATTTTTGAATACACACTTCAATCTGGATGAAGTTTTTGTCTGACGATCTTGGGACCAATTGCCAAGTTTGATTCTTCTCAATCTGCATAAGTTCTTCTTTCATTGCTTCCTTCCAATGTTCATCTTTACAAGCTTCACTTATAGTCTTCAGTTCTATCTTAGAAAGTAAACATAAATTCACTTCAGTAACAACTTTGCTTTTAGTTAATACACCTTTTGTCTTGTCTCCAATAGTCTCAAATTTTGAATGATTCTTCTGTACATATCTAGGTGTCCTAGGGGACATCATTGGAGCATCTTCTTCTCTTTCATTTTGTTCATCCTGCTTTTCTTGCTCATCTTTTTCCTGTTCTTCCACAATTTCTTTTGTTCTTATGCAATCATGTTCATCAGATACATATCCATCAATGTCAATAAAATTCTTCATTTTCTCATCATCCTTGACATTTGAATTCTCAACAATATTTCTTAGTATTTTATTGAAATATTTGTATGCCTTGCTTTTAGTAGAATATTAAAGAAAAATGCCTTCATCACTTCTTGCATCAAAATTTCCCAAATTTTCTTCAACTTTTATGATATAACATTTTCTTTTGAATATCTTGAAATATTTAGCAATATAAATTCTTCCATGCCATAACTCATAGGAATTCTTTGTATTGTTTTCTCTTTCTTGAACTCGATTGAATACATAAACAAAAGTATGAATAACTTCTTTCCAGTAAAATTCCGATAAACCATCCTCAGTAATCATTGACCTAGTAGCCTCTTGAACTACTCTATTTTTCCTTCCAACAACTCTATTCTGCTAAGGAGTTCTTAGAGCAGATAATTTTCTCTTTATTCCACGCGCTTCACAAAACATATTAAACTCATGGGAGGTGAATTCTCCACCTTTGTCAGATCATAAGCCTTTTATCTTCAAGTTCACTTCATTTTCAACCATAGTTTTGAATGTCTTGAATCTATCTAGTGCATTTGATTTCTCTCTAAGATATGTAACCCACGCATATCTAGAATAATTATCAATTAAAAGCATAAAGTACTTTTCAACAAGTAGGCTTCTCACCATAAATATCCATATGAACTAAATCCAATAGTTTGGTAGTAGATTGTTCCTTCAATCTATAATGATTTCTTGCTTTCTTTCCAAACTGACAATTCCTACAAATAGCATTAATAGGCTTTGTAATTCTCGGTAAATATCTCACGGTCTGAACAACATTGATCCTTGCCAAGTTATCAAAATTCATGTGAAAAATTCTCCTATGCCATAGCCAACTGTCATTAATCTGAGTCATAAAGCATTGTCCATCAACACCCTTAAGTTGATAGATATTCCCTTCAGATTTATTTTTTGTAGCAATCAATGTTGTAGATCCTTTCTGGATCTCACATTTTTCATCATTAAACACAAGATCATATTCTTTTCTATAAATTTGACCAATTCTCAACATATTATGCCTTAAACCTTTAACATAGTAAACATCGTCAATATGATGCTTTCCATCAAAACTTATTGAACCTATCCAACATATTTTAGCACTAGTATCATCTCCAAACATAACCAAGCCTCCATAATATTTCTCAAGCTTAAAAAACTTACTTTAATCACCAATCATGTGATGTGAACAACCACTATCAACTACCCTATAATTTTTCTCTTGTTTACCATGTAGGATAGAGATAACCGTACCTTCATTTTTATCCTTCTTCAAAGGGCTTTCCTTTACCTATTTTTTAGAATTAGTAGAAGTAGATTCATCCTTAATTGCTAAGAAAAAGAATTCATTGTCATTAGGATCTTCATATTCTGAATCCTCATAAGAAATACTAGCATTTTCATTCTTATAGTAACCTCTGTTAATCTTCTTTCCTTTCTTTTCTTTCTCATATTTTTGTTTATTCCTTTTAGATCTTTCCGAACACTTTGTAGCATAATGACCTATTTCTCCACAACTAAAGCATTTAAAGGGGAACTTACCTTCATACATATTGGAGACTTTCCTCATCCTTCTTACAAAGTTAGCTTCTATTTCATCGAAGTTCTCTTCATCCAAATCTTCAGCTTTTGTAGCTTGTAATGGAATCTTTGATTTTCTTCCATTCCTTAGACTCAGATTCCTCATCTCATAAGATGTAAAAACTCCTTATAGAAGATCCTTAGTTTAGGTCTTATAGTCTATAGTTTTCTCAATAGCACTCACCTTCTCATTGTAAGCATCGGGAAGAGTTCTGAGAATCTTCTTTATAATCCTAGTTTCATCTATAGTAGCACCATGTCCTCACATTTTGACCACTATCTCATCCAATCTTTGTACATAAGCTTTAACATTCTCATCTTTAGACATATGTAGTAGATCAAATTATGTTTTGAAATTCTATAATTTTTCTTCTTTAACTCTTTCATCACCATCATGCGCTCTTTCCAAAGCATCCCAAAATTCCTTATCCATCTTCAAATTCTAAACCTTAATCAACTTGAAATGTTCCAGACTATTCTTGAAGATGTATTTTGCTTTATTATTTGCCTCATGTGCTTTGATATCTTTAGGAATACTCAGACCATTAGCAAGAGGATTTTAAGGATTCTTGTAAGCTTTCTCCACATCAAATGATCTACAATACTCTAGATATTCTTCCATCAATACTTTCCAGATACCATAATTAGTTCCATCGAACCTCGGATAATCATAAATGATTTTTCTAGCCATCCCAGACCTTCCTCAAGTGATTAAGCTCTTCACCAAGGAACCAAGCTTTGATACCAATTGTTGAATATGGCAGCTAAGAGGGGGGCTGAATTAGTTGTCATAGAAGTAAACCTTTAATTCAATCACTAGAACTAATTCTCAATACTGCTTAAATGATTAATCATCAAATGCCAATGCAGAAACTTAAATCCAACACATAAACATAGTAACACTAGATTTACATGGAAAGCCCAATAAGGGAAAAACCATGGTTAGGATTAACTCACACTATAGAGAATATCAAAACTAATTACAAAAGGCTCACTGCCTAAAATAAGGGTGACTGCCAAAAAAAGGATTCACTGCTCAGAATAAGGACTCGCTATCCAATAGGGATAATAGCCTAAAGGGATCACTTCCACAAAGATACAAAGAAGAAAAAGAATAATTTTTATAGAGAGACTACAATCCCAATGAAACAAGGATTCCATCACAATTACTCACAGACTTTCATGAATGATAGAGTTCGCCTTCTACTTACTACATCTGAAAACTCAACATTAATATTTACACTAATCTACCTCACTCAAATCACACACACACATTGATTAGAATCAATGTCACATCAAATTGAACTTTCTCTTTTCTCTTATCACTCTTCTTTTTCACTTTTATATCATCCTTCACCATTAACTCATCTTGCATTTATACCATCTTCAACTTTGAAACATATGCAAAGTCGGCCATCCAATTCAAATTCAAATTAGGTTAGTGCCAAAACATCCTAGGGTGGAATTAGAATGAGGGTAACCCAAACACATACTTCATCAACCTCGAAAGTAGTATTTCACACAAGGTCATCCAAACTAGTGTAAAACACATAGAACCATTAAGTACAAATATTCCAAATTCTAAAAATATCTTCAATGAAATTAGGGAAACACAACTCTAGAACTGCAAGTCATAAGACCTCATCAAAGAGAAATCCGGACCAACAACATTTCTCCTAGACCTCAACCAAAACCACATAAAATCATTGGTCACAAATGGTGAACACAACTTGCACTGTACAATGAATCAACAACCAAAAATTTGGATATAACATCTACTAACAACCATGAACAACATATCTAAACTGCACAACCATAGGAGAAAATCTAGACCAAAACCTAGAGCAACCATTGAACACTTGCAACATATCTTTATTATAATTTTCTCAATATCCTCGACATATATAGTAAAAAAAAACTAGTTGATAGCCAATTGACTGGTTGACATCAATTTCAACACCTTCAATCTTTCCATAACACTTTCAATCTTTTCATTCTTGCAATACACTACACCCATAATGCCATTATTAGTAGAGATGTAGTATTTGATTAATCTGATCGCATAAAATAAAACATCTAATAGAAGTTGATTTGAAATAGGAAAAAGTACCTCAACATCAACAAATTCATTGTAAACTCATCCATCTACAAAAAATATGGAGCAAGAAGAAGCTTCTGAAGAAGAAGATGAAAATGTAGAAAATCTATAGGAAAATGCGGAAATTCCACAACTAGATCTATGAAGATCTACACAGGTTAGACATCCACCTAAAAGGTATGAATATTATGTATCATATATTGATTTGATTTCTAATGATGGGGAACCTAGTTGTTATCAAGAAGAATTATATGGTGTTGAGAATGTTAAAGTAAAAATAGCAATGAAAGAAGAAATGGATGCCTTGGAAAAGAATAAAACATTGGACCTGGTCGAACTCCCAAAGGGTAGATAATTTTTTGGATGCAAATGGGTCTTCAAATTGAAGAAGGGTGTTGATGATAAAGTTTAAAGGTACAAAGCAAGAATCATAGAAAAAGGGTATTCTCAAAAGGAAGGTATTAATTTTCATGATTTTTTTTCCAATTGTTAAGATAGTTTCTATTCAAGTTGTTTTAGAGCTTGTTTCTTTACTTTATCTTGGGTTGGTGCAATTAAATGTTAAAACAATGTTTTTACATGGATATTTGGATGAGGAGATATATGTGGAACAACATGAATGGTTTTTTCAAGATCACAACATGAAATTTGTTTAAAAACTCAAAAATTCATTGTATGGCCCAAAGTATTCTCCCAGGAAATGGTATAAGAAGTTTGATTCCTTCATGGTGAGCCAAAGTTTCACAAGGAGTGAGTATGACTATTCTGTGTACTTTAAAATTTTAAAAAATGGTTTATTCATTATCTTGGTATTATATGTTGATGATATAATTGTAGTGAGAAAAAACATCTAGTTTAGATCAACTGGTTAAAGGATTAGATAGCTAGGACATTTGATATGAAGGATCTAGGAGTAGAAAAAAAAATTATGGGCATGGAAATACATAGAGGTAGGGAACATGGTAAGCTTTGGTTATCACAAAATAGTATATGGAGAAGATTCTCATAAGATTTGGTATGATGAATGTGAAACTAGTAAATATCCCTTTAGCTTCTCATTTTAAGCCTTCTTCAAGTTTATGTCCTAGTAGTAAAGAAGAAAACGATTATATGTCTCATGTACAATATGCTAATGCAGTAAGAATTTTAATGTATGCTATGGTATGTACAAGACTAGATATTTCACTTGTAGGTGGTGTTGTTAGTAGATACATGTGAAATTCAAGTAAAGAGCATTGGATAGTAGTGAAATGGGTGATTTGGTATCTTATATGCACAAGTGATTATTGTATCACCTTTGATGGTTGTAGTGGTTCAGTTTGTGGTTATGTTGATTCAAATTTTGTAGGTGATTTGGACAAAAGGAGATCTACATCAGGTTATGCCTTTACTCTTGTGGGATGAACTATTTATTGGATGTCAAAGCTTCAATAAATAATTGCTTTATCCACTATTGAGGTAGAGTATATGCTTATCTCACATGCACATGTAAAGAGGTAATTTTGTTGAAGGGTGGTTTGGGTGAGTTTGGAAAAGTGCAGGATAGGGTGATTGTATTTTGTGATAGTCAAAGTGCTATACATCTAAATAAAAATAAAACTTATCATAGTAGGACTAAACATATTATGATTAAATATCATTTTGGAAGATAGGTTAATGATTGAGGTGAAGTAGCTCTTGAGAAAGTCCATACACTAGAAAACTATGCAGATATGTGTTGGCATATTACTATCATTGATGTCAAAAGGGGACATCTAGGTGATATATTGTAAGGGAGAATGTTGGCATGATATTAAAAGGTGTCATGAAGGTCTAGAAGTTTTGATAAAGTATGATGAAGAGAAGGGCATATTTTTTAAATTATTGCAATGATTGCTCAAAAGTTGCAAAGTTTTCGTATAATGTTGTCACAATTTTTCAAAGGTAACTTTCAGATGTCAGAAGAGAAAACAAGCTACATATTTGATATGAGTTTCTCAAGAGCTTCTCAAAGGATTGGTTTGTAGATTCAGATGATAAAGGTTGAGCTCAAAATTATTTTATGTTTTCTCTTGGACAAAATTAGGGTTCGAAATATAAACCCTAGGTCTTGCAGTCATGGTGATGAACAAAGCTTTTAATTTGATTTTGATTGTGTATAGGTAGTTGTATGTTGCTTAAGTTATCACCTAAGCCATTTTAATTTTTCTTGCAACCAAACCCTTTTATTTTTGATATTCCTTGTCAACATGATCTTCTAATGGATATTCCACATATCATCTCTACTTCTGAACATGATCTTCTAATGGACATTCCATAGCTTCTTGCTTTCTAGTAGTCTATTCAGTTGTCTAGTTTCGATCCTCTTCTTATTGAAAGGGAGAATGTTATTTTGTCTAATTTTCATAATGTTATTGCTAAGGAGGATGAATTATGGAAACAAAGGTCTAGAATCATGTGGTTGAAAAGTGGGGACAAAAACACTAGATTCTTCCATCTTTCAATGTTAAAGCACCAAACTTCCAATTGTATTAACACTATCATGTACATCAATTAGGTTTTGGATAATGATGATGATGATATTATGCAGGTTGCTACTTATTTCTTCTCTAAATTATTGTCTGTGGATGATGTTTTAGACCTTGCTTTTCAACATACTCTTCTAATGGATTCCACATATCATCTCTAATAACCTCAATCAACAATTGGTTCGTATTCCTTTTGGATGATGAGATTGAGAGTGCATTTTTCTTGTTTAAAGGTAATAAGGTGCCTAGTCCTGATGGCTTCCCTGTGTTCTTCTAGTCCTTTTGGGATATTGTAGCAAAGGATGTAGTGGATGATACTAAAGAGTTCTTTGGAATTTGTAATCTTTTGAAAGAATTGAGCTCTTCCTTTATTGTTCTAGTTTTGAAAAAGCTGAGGGCCTCCTCCTTTGGTAAGTTTCATCCTATAATATTGTATAATTCTATCTATAAAATCCTTTCTAAAATATTGGTTGTGAGATTACAGAAGGTTCTTCCTCAAATTATTTCGATTCAACAAAATGGTTTTGTGCCTAGTAGGAAAATTATTGATTCAATTCTTATAGTCCATGAGAATATTGATTCCTTAACGTTTAACAAATAGGAAAGTTTTCTTTTGAAGTTGGACCTTCTCAAATCCTATGAAAGAGTTGGTTGGGAATTTCTCCTTAAGATTTTGAAGGCTTTTGGCTTTGGGGAGAAGTTGATGTTGTTGGTTATGTAATTAATTTCTACTCTAAATTTTTCTTGTTTTAGTCAATGGCTCCCTTTCTCCTCTCTTTTGCTTCTCAATGGCATTGAGACAAGGGGACCCAATCTCTCCATTTCTCTTTATAATTATGGTTGAATCTCTTGGGAGATTAATTTAAAGGTTTGTTAATGCATGTTTGTTAAAGGGTATTTCTCCTTCTTCCCACAATCACACTTGCTCCCATTAGCGATTTGTGGACGACACCCTCATGCTTGGCGAGTCTTCCATCAAAGAAGCTACAACGAGTAGGCTTATTTTGTAGAAATATGAAGTGGCTTTTGTGTAGAAGGTCAGCTTTACCAAGAGTATTATGTATTTCCTTAGTACTCCTGAGCATAGGCAACAAATAATTGCTCAAATTTTGTAGTGTTACATTAGGGAATTGATGTCATCTTATTTGTTCCTTCTGTTGTGCTCCAATTCTATTCTTGATTCTTTTTTGTGTGGCTTGGTGGACAAGTTTATTTCTAATTTAGCTAGTTGGAAAGGTGCTTTGTTGACACAAACTGGGAAAATTTAGTTGATTAAGTGTACTTTCCAAAACCTTTCAGTTTATTCCTTAAGTCTTTTTCATATGGCTCATAAGTTTGTTGAGAATATTGAAAGTATTAATAAAAAATTCCTTTGGTCTGGGGTTGAAGAGAAGAAAAGGTTACATTTGGTGTCTTGGGATGATGTTTGTAGGCCTAAGAATATTGGTGGATTGGGTATTCACAAAATTAGAGAATTAAATCTTGCTTTACTTGCTAAGTAGCTTTGGATTCTTATCTCTAGAAATAGTGAATGGGACTACATTTTCTGTAGTAAATACCTTCAGGGGTGGATTGTATCAGGGATCTTCTTGCTAGTGGTTTTTTCCCCCCTTCTAGTTGTGCCCTTTGGAAATTTATGGTGAAATATAGAAGTATTATCTCTAAGGGATTGTAGTGGAAATTTGGGAATGGCATGGGGATTCCTTTTTGGGAGGTTTGGTGGATTGGGAATGCCCCCCTCAAAGATGAAATTTGGGCTTGTCCTTTTATGGACCTTTCTATTTGACATTTTGGAATTTTTTTTGTTGATTACATTCTTGATGGTTCTTGTTAAAGGCTTCAAGTGATTAACCCTAGTCTAGAAGTTCCCTTTAAAGCATTATCTTATGTTCACATTCCTTGTTTTCCCTTGGTAGACAAGGTGGTTTAGCAATTCTCTTCTAGTAGAAAGTTTTTTGTTTTGTCGGTCTCTCTCCAATGTACCTTTATCAAACTGGTTCCATTTTGGGCTTCTCTTTGGCTCCCTAAGATGATTCCTAAAGTGAATGTTTTTGAAGCAATGGAATTAGTATTCCCCACCTTTAAGGCATAAATCACAAGGATAGGGTTCCTATTTCACATTTACTACACTTAAGGACACCATAGAGATCTCAATCCAATGGAGAACAAAGTAAAAGATCTGATAATAGGGTATCCTAGGGTATGTTTAGAGATTAATTAAGGATGAATGAGGGGATCACCACCAAGCTAGGGCTTGGAAAAATGTATGAAATGCAAGATCTAATGATTGAACTCAATGACGCATAAAACCTCACTAAATGAACTATAAATGCAAATAAATTAGAATAACAAATTGGAAAAGTACAAAGGAGAACCTGGAAACATGAGAGAACTTGAATGGAGGTTTGAAATACTAAATAACCTAAAATTTAGGCCTACTAGGAATCATATTCTAATATGGGAAAATCATTCCTAGATTAGGGTTTCTATGCAAGATTTTGTTTCTAGAAAAAGGGTATCCAAAATTGCCAAAATTTGAAAAATGACCTAAACTAGGACTCATATGCCAGACCTAGTGTATGAGTCTAGTTAGGGTTTTCTATAACTTCAACGTCCAAATTTGGTCTTCAATGTCTTCCCTTTTTGTTCCACTTTGTTTCTTGATTTGAAACCTTGATTTTCGGGGTTGTAGGTGACTTTTTGTGAGGATAGAAACCTTGTTCTAGATTGAATTCTATCAACCTTGCAACCTAATCTTCAAAGGATCTTAAAAGTATTCAAAGCACCTATATTTGCAATCACATAATGAGAGAGAGAAAAAGTGTTGTTTGTTTGGGAAGAGGTTTACCTTGGTGAAACCCCTTGTAGGTAATTAAACCAAATGATGAGATAATGAAATAAAGGCATGGAACATAAAACAAAGAATATGAATCATGGAAAATTATACCTTGAATGATGCCTTGTAAATATACAACTCAACATGAAATGGCCATGAAGGATGTAGATCTTGATCTTGACAACAAGTGTAGAACAATGCTTGATCTTAGATCTTCAATGCTAAATCACAACACTAGATCAATAACATGCTTGATGCTTGATATCCGGGTATGTGCAGGATCATCATGGAAAAAATAGGCCCTTAAGTAGCAAAAAATTCAGAACAATCAGAGTTAGGAAACTTGACGTAAAAATTTGAATAAGTTATCTATATTATTTCAAAAATATGTAAGAATAGAATCTATAGAAAATTGAATGTAGTTTCTAAACTACTAGGTTTGTTTAAAAAATATATATATCTATTTGGTGAAAATTTGAAATTTCAATGTAGTGGTACTTAAATTTTAGGGAAAAAATAAGAAGTTGGTGTCTATCTGACCATTCTAACCACAATAAAATGATAATATTTTTTTATAATATTTTATATATAAGTAGAGGACTCATGCCCCGATGTGATGCATATTTTTTAGTAATTGTTTTCCAAGTAAATAATTAATTATGAATTTTTAATTGTAACTTTTTAAAAAATATAAAAAATGTATGTCTGACCACCTTAACTTGGTCAAAACTTCATGAAATTTATTTTTTATTTTTTTAATACTATAGCATGTGAAGCATAGAATGTGACATGTTTTGGATTCAAAAAATGTGATACTGTTTGAAAGCTATAAATCTTTTTCAATCAGCCTATCAATAAAGACTTTAGTTGTAATTTGAATAGAAAATGAATAATAATTACTTATTAAATTGAAATTAAAGCATAATTTAGATCGGTGGAAATATGAGAATCTCCTTTAAAAACCCTTTTCATTTGATCAATTTTGGGTAAAAACATGGTCGTCAGCCACATACCCATCATATTGCCACTTTTTGGCCCATCATGATCTTGCACATACCCATCTTTGATATGATGATGGATATTGTATTTCTACAATAATTGATGAAGAAATCTACTCTTGAATTGTTTATAAATGATATTGGAAACTCTCCTTACAATCTTGTGAAGTCTTGGAATGCTTAACTCTTGAATGCTTGAATTGTTAACATGTGGGAATTATGAAATAATGGTTTCAAAAGCTCATTTATATAGGAAATCCATCTAATATCCCATGTATTAGATCTTGAAGGATGAAATACATGAAATTTGAAGTTAAAACCCAAAATTTCCTACTTAAAACCTTAAAAATAGGCTAAATGGGACTCATATGCCCAAGGTGGAATATGGCTCCCACAAGGCCTATTTGAAGAGAGAGAATATCAAGGAGTGAAGAAATTAAGTTTATATGAGGTCTATGTTAGGATTTTGATTAAAATATGTGTTGGGATGCATAATATAGGGTCTTAGGGGCTTGTTAATGATGATATGAAGGTCATAAATGAGAGACGTCCCAAATTTCAATGTGAAAGGGTACAACACATTACAACACTAGATTAGGCCCATTTAGTTTACAATCCTCCCATATTTAATGTGAAGGTGTAAATAAATACACTTAACAACACTAAATAAGGGAAAAGTTAAGTTTATTTAGCTTTAAAAGGGCCCAAAACCTAATGTGGATGTGTAAGACTCATCACAACACTAGATCAAGTTGATATTAGGTCCAATTTATCATCAATTATTCCCAAATCAAGCAAGGAAAAGGCATACTTTTTCATTTTCCACATTTAGAATATTTCATTTTCTGATTTGGATTCCATCATCATCCTAGTTCTAGTTTTCATTAACATTGCATTAGGGTTTGCATAATTAGTTAATTGGAATTCTAGGGTTTCTAATTTTGCATTAGTAAAAGTGCATGTAGCTTGCATTTTTGCATCTCAAATCATTGAAAATTATATAAAAACTACATGCACTTAGGTTATAGATCATACAACATAAAAAGCATAAAATCACTTAAAACTTGTAGAAAATTGTGAAAAAAACCCTCACTAGGTCACATACACCCCTCTAGGACGATTAGTCCTGGATCAACCTTGAAACTACCCTTTACAACATTGAAAAACTTGTTTTTGCAGTTTTGTTTCCTGCCATTAGTTATCTGTTTCAATTGGCTGAGTTTTTGTTACATGCATTTCATTAGATCTAGCTTAATTTGGCTCATTTCATGCATTAATTAATTTCAAATTTGCATTCTCACATTGTTACATAGCATAATCAGTCAATTATCATGTTCAAAATCTAAAAATTGCATTATCCTTTTGCATGTTTTCTTTATCATTGTTGCATTTCAAGCTTGTCTAACAATCATTACATCATTTTTTCATTCCAAAAAGCTATAGTTATCATACTTCATGTTCTATTTTTTTTATCTTTTTGAGTGTTGTAAGAAAGTTTTGTTAAGTGCATATGAATATGAGGTCCTTGCCTCTCTCTTTGTAATAATCATTTATCTATCTCCTAGTATCTCTTCTATGAGTGAGGTTAGTCTAGTGAAATAATCCTTGGGTAATCATAACAATCACATTTGTTCTTCTAATACATCTCCTACTTGTGAAGAAGATATTTTAGTGTTAGAAGAACTCATGAATGATAGTTTTGAGAACACTAGTTGTTTTTGATTAGATAAGAAGGGTAGGGCCTTGATCCCTTACAAAATGAAGAATAGAGCCAAATGGCTCAGCAAAATAGACTAACCCAACACAACTAATCAAAAAGAAACAAAAAGACAAAAACAACAACCAACAAAGACTAGTCAAAAACAATAATAACAAGAAACAGTTCAAGAAATAGAGCTTGAACTGAGCAAAACCTCTAAAGGGGAGTTAAATGAGACCGTAACCTTCTTAGAATGTTTCTTCTTTCTATGAACCATTGTCCAAGGAGAATTAGAGACTGAAATTGAAAAATTATGATCAGAAGGGGAAGACTCCCCTCCAGAGTAGTAGGCAAGAGGAACAACATTAACTTTGGGTGAAGCATCCGAAACCAAGTTAGGAATAGCCAAATCTAAAGACTGGATAGCAGTATCCACAAAAGGAGCCACAACCATCACATTTGAATGATGTGGAGCAGAATGAACTAACACAAAAGGTTTTGAAACTATTTCCAAAACATGAGCAACAAGGAAATCTGTAGGAGGAGCAACAACTGCCTCATTAATAATATTTTTCTTCACAAAAGGAGGAGGCCTTGAGTCTTCATAAAAAGAAGAAAAATCAATAGGACACACTGTTAAGTGTTCATGGAGCGAGTTATTCCACCAAGGAGAAGAGGAAGTAGGCTGGGAGCCATGAGAATAGTCATGAGCCAAGTGACCAATAGAAAAATAGCATCTGCAATGAAAAGGAAGACCCTCATAGTTCACAATCTGAGACCATGACCAATCATTAACTTGCAAAACTACCTTACCAAGTAGAGCCTTTGAAAGATCAACCTCCACCAAGATCCTAGCAAAGGAGGTGTGAGTAAAATTCTTGGAAGTTGTATCCTCTTTCAAGAATCTACCAAGAGCATTACCAATGCCCTGATAGGCAGAGGAGCACCAAAACTGTAAGGGAAGATAAGGAAATCTTACCCAAATAGGCACTACATCTAAGGGTTAATTCAAAGGATTAAAAAAATGAACCCAAGGTCTAATGGAGCGGGGATGAGAATCCCAAACCCACAAACCATAGTCTAAAATAGCCTATTTGTCCTTAGGAGAGCTAAAACTCACAACAAAAAAACCCCTAGTAGAAGGGTAAATCTCCATCAGACCATCAACTAGAGGATCCCAATGGTTGGTGATCCAAAGGTTCAAATTAGGGAGGGAAGGCCACAAGCGACAAAATCTACAAATAAGTGAATTTTTAGAATAAAAATAAATATTTTCAATAACCTCCTTACCTAAAGAGACAATAGGAGCAACATTTGCACACAGCAAGGGACACACATAACCCTTCTTGGCCTCTTTAGCTTCACAACATCAACAAATTATGGTTGGGGACTAGGATAAAGGCTCCCAGGAGAAGCCCCAACCTCACCCTTAGCATCAGTTAGGGACAAACCCACAACCACAACATCAAAATTAATTAGGGAAGAACCCACAACCACAACAACAACATCAATTGGGGAACCCTCAGCCATAGCAACACTTGTACTTACCCCAAAGCCAATTGTACACTCTATAACACCACATGATGGTATAAAAAAGCCATTCCTTATCACCGAAGGGCCACTCATTAGAGGGAGATAAATGTTCATAGGAAGGGGATTAGGAACACCCTTAGAAGTTTTTATAGCCCTTCCAACCACATGAGGGGAGGACAATTCCACACTAATGCCCAAATCCACCACGAGTTCAACCCAAAGTGGAGATACACAAGGATAGGAGGAATAGGGGAGGTTGGGAGAGGATACGATAGTAGGGAAATTCAAAATTTTTCTTGGGTGGGAGAAACTGGAGCAAATAGGAGAGTACACGCCCATAATGGGAGAGTACATTACCTTACTGAAGATGTTGAGAACCCCAGTTGTTTCTCTCCTCTTACCTTTCTTATTAGGTAAGACACTACTAAACAAGAGGACATAACAATAATTATTCATGATGATCAAACAACACAACAAGAGACCATTGAAATCCACCTACATTCATCTCCCAACATCTTCCCAAAGGATGACATATGTGAAATTTGAACTTAAAACCCATTTTTTCTTGCTCAAAACCTTAAAAATAGGAAAAATGGGATTCATACACTACCAGTGGCATATGGGTCCCACCTGGATGGGACTCATATGCCCAAGGTGGCTCATGGGTCCCATAGGGCCTATTTGGAGAGAGAGAATGTCAGGGAGTGAAGAAATTAAGTTTATATGGGGTCTATGTTAGGATTTTGGTTAAAATATTCCTTGGGATTCATAATATAGGGTCTTAGGGGCCTATTAATGATGATATTAAGGTCATAAATGTAAGAGGGACCAAATTTCAATGTGAAAGTGTAAATAAATACAATTTACAACATTAAATTAAGGGAAAATTGGGTCTATTCAACTAAAAAGGGTCCCAAATCCAATGTGAAGTGTACAACACATTACAGCACTAGATTGGGTCCATTTAGTTTACAAGCCTCCTAGATTTAATGTGGTGTAAATAAATACAATTTACAACACTAAATTATGGAAATGTTAAGTTTATTTAGCTTTAAAAGGGCCCAAAACCTAATGTGGATGTGTAAGACTCATCACAACACTAGATCAAAGCGATATTAAGTCCAATTTATCATCAATTATTCCAAAATCAAGTAAGGATAATGTGTACTTTTTCCATTGCCACATTTAGCCCCCAATTTAGTGAGAGGAGGAACTTGCTTCAAACTCACACTAAAGTAGACATTCAAGAGGGATCCAATTGTACCAATGCAGATGGTCTAGGATGACAAATATCAAGGGAGTGGTCAAGCCCAGAGGATTCAAGATCCTAAATCAAATCGACATAAGTGAAAAAGGACATGCATAATGTGTATGATTTGAAGTAAAAAAAGATACAAATGTAATGTCAATAAAAGAAAGGAAAAATAAAAACAAGAAAAAATAGAAATAAGTTGATCAAGCCTCAATCATTTCTCCAACATGATGTGAATCAGATCTAAGTTGTTTGTCTGAAAATGCACACTCACTCTAAGGAAAAAAAACTTTAGGCTGTCTATTGGGTGAGTAATCCAAGAAGGTGAGACACATACACACATGGTGGGTATGTGCTCACACACACATGTGAGTGGCTAAGGGAAATTCATGCCTCAAATTGGATTCCTGTCAACTAGACTAAAGTTATACCTCTTGATAACTTTGATCAGGTGCCATGCAATAATGAACTTCAAGCTTCATGAGGCAAGAAAAGCTTGGTATGCTTGAAACTCATGAACAAACAAGATGGCTCTATAGGCATGCAAAGTTTATTATGCAAGGTGGCCATATAAAAATTGTTGTAAATGAAAAATAGTGTAAAGTACATTCAAAGGGATTTTGCTTAGTTCATGTAAGGTCTCTACTTAGGGAACATCATGCCTAATGTATCCAAGGGAGGATAAGTCAAATAAATATCACACTCTTGGAGGAAATCAAACCCAATGACACCACTAAGAAAAGGACACATCACAAGAAGAAACAAAATTGCAAAATGAAACATGAGTGTCAATGTGTGCCCCCACTCTAAAGTGGTTGCAGAAATTATTACTATGAGCAATTGCTTTAAAGTAGAAGAAGACATGAGAGCTTATTTAGAAAGCCCTATGCCAAGTCATATTTTCCTGAATGAAGGTACATCATGGATAAGTATTTCACATACGAGCCAACTTAAGGCATGGTGTCCACATCCTAAGATTTCTCTTCTATGTACATGAAAGGTGGTAAACTAGCCAAAAGAGACAAGTGACATACGAGGACAAGGATACCTAACCACTTGACCCCACTTAGTGCAAGACAAGGATGAGCTGAATAGGATGAAAATATGTTTCACTTAGAGGAACTAGGTGCTTCAACACAAGGAAGAGCAACATGATCCTTAAGATGTTGGATTTTGTTACTTAAAGCCTTACATTCATTAGTGGAATGACCATGAACTCTATAGTGTGCAAAAAAATAATTCTTGTAGTAAATGAATTTTTGGAGGAAGGGAAATCAGATGATCTTGTAGGAGTTTGGACAAGATACTTTCTTGATCAATAATAGGAGATGTTCTTTTATTTTGAGACAAAGATATCTCTTTGTTAGCACAATGTGTCATACTTACACAAGACTGTTTAGATTGCAAGATTTTGTTTTCTTCTATAAGGGAAGATGTAAAATCTATCGAATTTGAATAGTAAGTGTGTTGCGTGATGAAATTAATGTTAAGTGAGGATTTCTTTTCTTCTTTCATGTCTTTCAAAGGATAATAATCAGGAGCATTAATATCTATTAGTTTGGGATGCACTACTATTAATGTCGGCTTAGAAGAATCTTTTGTAATAGTGTTGATATTAAGTGAAGGCTTGTTTGTTTCTTTTGAGGAACAATAACCAAGACGACTAGTCTTTTCTTGCGTGTGAGGATCTATAGCGACACATATACCTTCTTATCTAGTACCACATCCTTTTCCACTATATCCAAGTTGTTTCATAAAATCATAACCTCTTCCATAAATTTTTTTCATTCTTTTGGATTTGGTGGTTGTTGATAATCACCATGATCAAAGTTTTCTATATAGTTTTCTTCTTTTTCCAAAATGGTTGAGGTGGATGCTTTTGAAGGGTCTACCAAATTTTGTGTTGACATTACCGCTTTTTCCTTTCCCTTTTTAGAGTTTTTTCTTATGATCTTGTATTCTCCCATGAATATTAAGTTGAAATCTAATTATCTTGAATCATCTAGTGATATAATTGTGAAGGGTTTATGACATATATATTTTTGTTGTTCTTGCATGGCTTCTAATTGTGTAGTTGGTGTCAACATTTTCAAAGGATTTTCCTTGCGTTTCTCAATGTTCAAATAAATTTTTGGGTCAGGGTCAACTTTGAGTATGTGCACTTTGTTGTAGAAATATTTCATGATACAATGCAAAGTAGAATGCACATCATTTATTTCGTGAATCCATGGTCTCCCTACAAGGAGGTTATATGAAAGATCATGAGGCATAACATGGATAGGTGTTTCTAATGTGGCCTCTAGCTATAATAGGTAAAGTGATCACTCCGAGCGGTTGCATTCCCACATTATCAAATCCACTAATGGATATAGAGGTAGGTTAAATTTTTTATCTATCAACACCAAGCCTATCGAAAAGGGTCACAACACACACATTAATGTTTGAACCACTATCAACAACTTGGGTTTCCTTTATGCCTCTTACCTTGTATTTATTTGTTACAATGAAAGCATCATGTTGTTTTTGCACTTCCAAAGGAGGGAGCTCACTTTGGTGGTAAAAAATGTCAACATTTATTCCTTGAATCATGATCACTATGCCATTTGGGTTTGCATTAGAGGGATTTTTTTTTTGAAAGACACTTTGAATCATGTTATGGTAGTGAGGGGATGATTGAATGAGGTCCCATAATGATATCTTAGTAGGATTATTCTTTAGTTGTTTGACAAGATCATACTCCACTCCACTAGGAGGACCAGGTAAGATAGTGTTAGGTAGGATAGGATTAGGCAATGGGAGGGATGTTGAAGGTGTTTTTCTTGGTTGTGGATTTCTTCTAGTGTTATATGTATGAGAAATGGTGTTCATCTTAGGTGGGTGAAGGATAAGTTTAGGTTTTTTTTGAGTTTGTGGTTTGTGTGAAGGTGGATAAAGAATTAGGGGATTCTTAGGATGTCCCACAGGATGTGTAGGAGGTCCATTAATGAAGGGGGATCTAATGGACATTTGTGCATTCATAACCGCAGTGGTCTTAGTTTGATGTATTTCTAATAAAGGGAAATCTAGTGTTCTCTTTTCACCATTATCTAAGGGAGCTAAAATGTTGTCATTTTCTTCTTCCATGATATCTTACCTATTAGGAGAGGTTTTAGGAGAACTACAAACTAGATGTTTATGAAATTTAAAGGTTGGTTCTTCTAAAATGGATTCTTCATGGGTAAGGGAGTTACCAATGGTTGGATTTTCTTGTTCAATAAGGTTTTCCGTAAGGGAAACGAGATATATAAGGTTCTCATAATTGTTGATTACTTTTTATAACATCAAAGTATCTTCTTTTCCAAGGGTATGTGTAGGATCATGATGGGCTAAAAAGTGGCGATATGATGGATATGTGTAGGGTATGTGGCTGGCGACTTCTTTTTACCCAAAATTGATGAAACAAAAAGGGTTTTTAAAGAAGATTCTCAGCTTTCCACTGTAAGTGTGAATAAGTAACATGTAAAACACTTCTTAATGAAACATTATATCAAGATTAACATGAATTAAACTAATTTAAAGCACAAAAAGCTTGAATGCATCCCATTGTCTCCTATCTCTAAAGATTTATCAAGTTATAGAGGCTCTCCGATTTGTAAGCACTTTAACTATTTAAAATGCCTATCTAGAGAATGGAATGGATGCTAAATGCAATGATGTGATGATTGCTAATGATTTCTAGATGATATGGAGCTACTATAAACTATTCTGACATGAAATCTGATAAATGGAAGCTACAGTAAAAACTAATGATGCTACCGTGATTCTAAATCTAATGATGCTATGATGCTATGATGTTATTGCTTATTGATAAAAATGTTGATTCTATGCTTAAGATGCTTGAGTGCTAATTCCTACAGAGTAAGTTTGCATAAAGGATGATAATTCTTAGGGTCTTTTTCATGCTTTAGAAGGATGTATATATAGATTTCCTGGAAGCACATTTACATAGGGGTAACACAATAGAGGCTGAGATTCAATCTGGAGATTTGAATGGTAAGAGATGAGAAGCTGGAGCTGATCATGGGGATTGTTCCTCCCCATGAAAACACCAGACAAGATGATAGGAAAGATCAAAGGAAGAAGATTGAGAGGATTTCGTGCAAGTTTGTCCCTGAAGCTTTCTTGTGAATGCTAGTTACATTAATTAGATTTGAAAAATATAATTTTATTGGTGAGTGAATAGAGGAATTTGATTTATGCTCTTTATTTGATTTATTCAAATTTAGAAAAATAGGAAGATTTAATTAAATAAAACAAATATTTGATATTTGCTCATTTAATAAAGAGGAATATGATAATTAAATAAATCTTTTAGGATATCTTTATTTAATTAAGAGGAAATATGATAAGATAATTAAATTATACAAATTATCAAAGTTGTGTATTTAATTTAAGATAGAATTAATGGATAAAGTATAGAAGAAATAATAATGATAATAATTAAAATAAAACATAGTACTTAATTTTTATTATTTAATTAAGAGGAAAATAATATGATAAAATAGAAGAATTAATAATGAACTTAATATATATATATATATATTTCTATTTATTTACTAAGTAGATGAATTAAGATTAATTAATCAAATAAGTTGTATTTACTTAATTAGATTCTTCGGACCATTTTGAGCTGTATACATTTTGCCCCTCTTTGAAGTGATGTGTTTACACATTACTTCAAAGAAAATTTTGCTACTGCTGCTAGTATTGACGACAAAAAATTTTAGAATGCCCCAGACATTATTTTTAGGTGATTGATGGATATATGCCCCCTTGGGAGATAAATTAATGATTTTTTTTAATTTTTCATAATTTTGCAAATTTTTATGATTTTGTGATGATTTTATGAAGATTTGATGAAAATTTGGTGATGAAATAATTTATCTCCTGATAATTGATGTATAAATTTTCCCCAGGATGCTTTTGAATTAATCTCCTCAGAAATAAATTTAAATAATATCACAAAAATCCCTCCTTTAATAACCTATAAAAGGTATAAAGGGTCCTTTTCACTCTCATTTGTGCATTTTGACTTTTGTATTTTTGTGAGAGAGATTTTTGTGCTACTTGGAGTGAGATGTTGATTCCCTATCACACCCACCAGTTCGAGCATGTACGATGTGACCAGCGGTCAATCGTGTATGGACCTTCGGTATGTACCCTTTATCCCCTTATTTTTCGCATATTTACCTTGTTTTTTGTGTAGTTACAGATTTATAATTTCCAAATTATTTTAGCACTTTGAAAGTCCATTGTAGCACTTTAGTAACTATTTTAGCACTTTTAAGACTTTAGTGCTTAGGAGCTCCATTTTAATGCTTCGCTAGGATAGATTAGTGCTTTGGATAATTGTTTTAGCGCATTGGTAGTATAGATTAGCACTTTTAGATTTTTAGCTCTTAGGTCAAATTGTTTAGTGCTTAAGCCTCCTATTTTAGAGCTTTGATCCAAAGTTTTAGTGCTTTGACCAAGAAAAATAACACCTTTTTAATTTTTGGCACTTTGACCATCTGTAATAGCGCTTTTGATTGATGATATGGTGCATGTCATGATTTAGTGCTTTTAATGCTTGTTTTAGTGCATCCATGTCAGTTTGATGAAGTTTGTCAAAATTTGTCCTTGATTTTGTCAAATTTTTATCGTGCCAACCATTGGTTTGATTTGATTGATTATCCTGATCAAATTGTTATGTTTGACCTCATGATAAGCGAGGTTTGATGTTTGATTGAAAATAATTATCCTCATGATAGGTGAGAAATAATTATAGTTTGATTGATGAACCTAATGATAGGCGAGGTTGATTTCATGCCTTGATTATTGACCTCATGATAGGTGAGGTTCAATGATGTTTGATGACTTGATTTGTTCAAAAGTATCACCAATAGATGATTAGTTTTGATAGGATAATAGATGTTTAATGATTTGACAAAAATTTTTGATTTTGAAAATTTCTTGATGATAGGAGCCATTGGAGAACCTTCAGGTTCGAGAGTGATTCCTGTGGACATTTGACTTGATACCTCAGTTGGTATAGCCTAACAAGACGATTATTTCACGTTGTGGATTATCTTCTCTTTTATACATTCCCTAGATTAGGATTAATCAGGGTTTGTTCATAGTGCTAGCCGAGAGGTGGCATAGTGAGCACAAAACCTTTCACCTTCCTACTGGTGAGATGACAGTCACCCAGAGGATGTTTGGTAGATTCTATAGATTCCCATTGTTGGGGATGTTATTTATGATTCTACAGAGTAGGGTGGGATTGATGCCCTTTGTAGAGTGTTTCACAATTCTCGGATTGCTAGAGAGTGGATTCCATGGTGTGAGATGGTCGATGCATATGCCACTTTTCCCAAAGTGCTTGCTAGTTTCATTGGTGGATTCCTTAGTCTTGATCGCAGATCTAAGGGATTCTCTGTTGGTTGGGGCCAAGTTTTGGAGAGTATGGTTATTCATGGCACAAAATTTTCTTGGGGCATGTGCATGCTTGCCCACTTATATCATGATTTACATTTAGTTGTATACCTTAGTGGTCGGAGTTTATCAACCGATGTCACCTTGCTTCAAGTGTGGGCATGGGAGCACATAGCTGTTACACATCCAGTGCTAGTTAGACAGAGACCTCCTATGAGACCTTATGTGTTTAGATATGCCAGGTACCCTACTTAGTCCAGACTAGATAAGTTAGAGTATTGGAGACAAGTGATTGACGATAGAGAGTTTGTGACACAATGCCCATACCTTGACTGTGAACATTGGGATGAGGATGATATTTAGGTGCCCTTTCTTTGTCAGTCTATAATTTTGATTGGTCAGAATCGCTGGGTACTGGAGAGATTCTTGATCATATGGGTGTTTAGATAGTATGGGATGGTTCAGAGTATGCCCCAGGGTGTTTCTCATTACACCTGTCATTAGTCAAATTCTTCAGATTGAGGGCTTGGTTTGTCATACGATGCTGATGTCTAGGAGTTTTAGGCCTTGCAACCGTTTGAGTCGAATATCCATCTTGATATTGTTGAGCCACTAGTTATAGCTGATTATGTTGAGTTTTTGGCCTTACATCCCTTTCCACGTCTTACTATTCTTGATGAGATTGCTCCATTACCAGCAGAGGAGGATGTTGCTATTGCATGTGGTTGTAGGTGGAGGAGAGAGGAGGTTGAGGCTAAGGTGGATGTTGATGTTGTTGAGGATATGGGTGAGGAGGAATTTTGATAGGAGGAGGATAGAGGAGATGAGAGAGATAGTGGAGATGAGAGTAGTGGGGACAACTATGATTTTGACAGTGCAGATGTTGCAGGTGGGTTAGGTTTTTCCTTAGATTTTCTTGAGCATATCATGCCTCATAAGAGGTAGTTGGTGAGAGATGTTGCAAATGAGTTGAAAATAGCGACCTTACAAGTGCAGTTAGAGACTGCTCTGGAGCAACTTGCTTAGGCGCAGGGTTTATTAGAGCAGACTCAGGCTCAGATGTAGCCATAGGCCCAGTCACATGCAAAGGCTTTAGAATCAGTGCAGGCTCAATTAGCCATGGAACAAGAACAGATTGCAGCATTGAAAGATGAGAGGGATGCTGCTAGGTAGACAATAGGGTTAGCACAGGCTCAGGTTATGTCTTTGATAGTTGAGAGGGATGTCGCCAGGTTTACAACAAAGGGTGCTTAGGCTACAGTTGAGAGATTACAACGGTTGGTAGATGGTACCTCCTTAGCAGATTATATGAGAGAGGTTTCCCATATTGGTGGGGAGGTGGAGTACTATAGGAGTAAATATTATGATGTCGTCCCTTCTGAGCAGAGAGTGAGTTTCAGACAGTCTCGATCTGGTAGGACCCATTCTAGGATTGTGAGTGCAGGTGTGACACAACCTCTCTGGAGAGATCCCAAAGATCTTAGTACATCTGGTGGTGGTGGAGGGCCTGATCCTGTGATGCCTACACCTTCTAGAGCTAGCAGCATATGATTGTTGTCCTTGTTGCTTTTGAGATATGATGTATACTTTGATTATATTTTTATACAACCATTTTTGATGTTATATCTCTCTTCATTTTAGACATCATTGTATACTTGACATTGTGATTTTGATCTATATGATATGTAGTGGATTTTATCGATGCATTACGTGTTCTATATGATTCTATGATGGATGCATTTATTTTCTATGTTCTATATTTGTCATGTGATGACCCTATTATGATGTCATGGATGTAACTTATAATCCTGATGATATGTTTATGATTTATGATGTTCTATCTATGATGATGATGTTGTTGGATGCATGATGTATGGATGTAATTTTATTTATATGATGTATGTAATGAACATATGTATGAAATAGATGAAGGATGATGTGTATCTATATGATAATGTATCTATATGTATGATGATGGGTATGATGTTTTTAATGTTTAAATGATATTGTTGATGTAAATGGGATATGTGCACTTTATATTCTTTATGATTCAAAAAGTAAGTTTATGATGTGATGGATGAATGATGATCATAATGAATGATGATATTTGAATGATATGATATTGGAAAAATAATGAACAGATAAATGAAGATGTAACTACCTAATGATTTATTTTTGAATGTTTTCTAATGCAATTTTATGATGTGATGCACATTTTTTAGAAATGTCATGTTGAATGTAAACTATATGATGTAAATGATAAAGATGAAATGATAATTAAATGCTTTTAATGTATGCATTGAGGTGATTATGAAACTATATTATAATGATGATGTTTTTGTTAATGTCAAGTACACTCAATCCATTAATGAGAAAAGATAACATTTTCCTGGATGATTCATCAATTTTGTAATAAATACTCTGCAGATGTAATTCTATCATGAATGCAATCTATTCTACCATGCAAATCTACATACAAACATAGGCATTTTAACAGTCCTTTTTTATCATGCTTTGTATCATCATGGAGCTTTAAAATGTTTAAAGTGAGTACAAGCATCAATGGTATAATGTGAACCAATAATGACCTGAGTACTACTTTCATGATTTTTGATATTGCAAGTGAACACAAGCATCGAGGTATAATTAAACCAAGATGACCTATTTATTTCTTGTGTAAAAAGACAAGAATTAATCACTTTCCTATGTGAATTGGAATTCCATTAGTGATAGTTTGTAGAGCACGTCTCGTGACAATTCACACAGTAATGATGATTAACTCACAAACAAAAAATAAAGAAAATACCATTCTTCTTCTTGGATTCTCTAGTTCCATACATCATTGAGTTGCTCCAAAGAAATGATAACAATGATCAAAGTACAACATATCCAAATTTTGCTTAAAGTATTTCAATCATTATTCAGATTAGATCATCCATCCTAATTTTATGATGGTTTTGTGTTTTCAAGATTTTTGGATCAAAACTAACCTAAAGACTTATCCTAGGGGCCTTAGGGGCTGATCAATGATTAGCCTTGCCTATGTTATACACACAAAGACCACATAGTTCAACTGACACATACTCTATTTTTGAATTTTTGATATTGACCTTTTTGACCTATTTTTTTGGATTTTTTGTTATGATATGGATGTTTGATGTGTTTCCGATGGTGATTGATGTTCCATGTTGGGTTGTATTTCAATCATTATTTTTGTTGCCTTTGTCTTGATGTTGTTTGTGCATTTGATTAAGCTCGATGTTTTACTACCCCCGATGATGTTGTTTGTGCATTTGATTAAGCTCGATGTTTTACTACCCCCGATGATGTTCAGATGTTGCCCCTAAGCTAGGGTGAGATATGACCATGTGATATGATATGATAATGGATGTAAAAGGATGGTGGAAGTAACAACCATGAAATGTGTCCAAAATAGATGGGAGAGCTGATTTGAATCACAAATAGTGCATGTTTCCAGGTTTTCACTGCATGTTTTTATTGCACATTTCAATCTTTTTAATTTTTTTTGTATTTTTGTATTTTTTTTTTAATTTTGTATTTTTCTGTCTTTTTGATTTTTTTGTATTTTTCTATCACCAAGATGCCTATTTTCTAGGTTTTCATCAAGGTAACCATTTTTAGAAACTAATTCATGCACTAAGTGATTCAGGTATAAAACTTTCTGAGATGGATACTATTGATAGGTTCATCAAACAGATCCCCTTTTGGTTTAGACAATTGATATGCTCTTGATCCATACACTAATATGATTACAAAGGGACCTAACCAGTTAGGTTCAAACTTCCCTTTCTTTTCTCTATCCTGTTGATTCCTAGGGTTTTCCTTTAGGACCAAGTCTCCAACTTGAAAGACTCTAGGTTTTACCCTATGATTGTAACTCCTTGACATTATTTGCTGGTAGGCCTTCAAATGATTGACCGCTTGTTGATGACATTTATCCAATAATTCTAGTTCTTGTAGCCTTGAAACTCTATAATCTTCATTTGTAATGATACCTTTTAGTGAGACATGGAGTGATGGTATTTCTACTTCAATGGATAAGATGGCCTCTAATCCATACACCAAGGTGTATGGTGTAGCTCCTATTGGTGTTCTAATGCTAGTTCTATAGGCCCATAGTGCAGGATTTAGTTGAACATGCCAATCATGTCCAACATTGTTTACAATTTTCTTTAGTTTTTTTAGAATTTTCTTGTTTGAGGCCTTTGCTTGGCCATTTCCTTGAGGATAGTACAGTGTTGAGAAACGATGTTGGATATGGAATTGTTCTCATAGTTCCTAGACGTATTAATTTTTAAAAGGCCTACCATTGTCTGTAACAATGTATTGAGGTACCCCGTATCGACATATGAGGTAGTTGAGTATGAAAGATGAGATTTTCTTTCTAGTGACTATTGTCAATGGAACCACTTCTATCCATTTTGTAAAATATTTTGTTGCTGTGATGATGAACTTGTGTCCATTGGATGAAGATGGATTTAATTTTCCTACCAGATCTAGTACCCATTGAAAAAAGGTCCATGTTGATGTGAAGGGATGTAACTCTTGTGGTGGCACATGAATTAGATTACCATGAATCTAACATTTATGACACTTTTTAAGATATTGATAGGACTCCTTCTCCATGTTTGGCCAGTAATACCCTAAATAGAGGAGTTTCTTAGCTAGGGTTAGCCCACTTGAATGGGTCCCACAAATACCCTCATGGACCTCTTGTAAGGATGTCTTAGATTCATGATTTTCTAAACAACAAAGAAGAGTACCATCTAGACCTCTATGGTAAAGGATGTCAACTATCAATGTATGTTTCACAGATTGACGGATAAAGTTATGCTTTTGATTTCTGTAGAGATTAGGAGGAAGGATATTATCTTTGAGGTAAGTATAGATCTCTCCATATAGTGATGTTTTAGTGTCAGTTATTTGGCATATGGTTTGTGAATCAGGATTATTGTATGGAAGGTTTGATACTTGTTCCACCATAAACTCATAATGACCTTGCTTTTTTGGTAATTGCAAAAGGGAAGCAATTATCACCATGGAATCCACAACTTTGTTCTCTATCCTTGGTATTTGCTCAAACTTGATATCCATGAAGTACATTTTAAGATCATCTATCATTTTCTTATATGGCATGAGCTTCTCATCCTTGGTCTGATACTTGTCATTTACTTGATAGATGACAAGTTGTGAGTCCCCATATACTTGCATTTCTGTGATTTTCCATTCAATTGCTATTTTGATGCCAATAATCAATGATTCGTACTCAACTATATTGTTGGTACATGGAAACATTAACCTATAGGATCTTGGGATGGTATTCCCTTGAGGCGTGACAAATAGAATTCCTACACCAGATCCTCTTTATGTGTATGATCCATCAAAATAGAGCCTCCACTGTTGTTTTGTAATATTCAGGATGTCCACATCTGTAAATTCAATATTCATTGAATGATGATCCTATAATGGAGCTTCAGCTAGTTGATATGCTATTACCTATCCTTTGATGTATTTCTTATCAACATATTGGATGTTAAACTCACTTAAGATGATGACCCATTTTTCCAGTCTCCTTGTTAGAGCAAATTTACTGAGTAGATATTTTAATGGGTCTATTTTTGCTATGAGCCTGATTGTATGAGTGAACATGTAGTGTTGCAATTTCTGGGTTGTAGTGACCACTGCCAAATAAGCCTTCTCTATGAATGTGCAGTTTATTTCATATATGTTGTGAGTCCTACTGATGTAGTAAATGGCTTGTTATTTTCCTTCTGAATCCTCCTGTTCCAATAGAGCTGTTAAAGATATGTCAATTGTTGCAATATACAGTAATAGTGGTCTTTCTTCTATGGGTGGCATGAGTATTAGAGGTGATGCCAAATACTACTTTATCTGACTAAAATTTGTTTCATAGTTATGATCCCATTTGAATTAAACATTCTTATGAAGTAGATGATTAAATGGGTGACTCTTCTCTTCCAGCTGGGAGATAAATCTCTTGATGGATTGTAACTTGCCTTGTAGGGACTGTAATTAAATGATATTTTTAGGTGGCAACATCTTCATTATTTCTTTAACCTTAGCTGAATCTACTTCAATACCTTTCTCTAACACTATGTAACCAAGGAGTTTTGTTGATGTTACCCCGAATACACATTTCTTCGGGTTCAACATGACATTGAAATTATCCAGTCTAGTGAATATTTTATCAAGGATTTCCAGATGTCCTTCCCTAGTGTATGATTTTGCTAAGATTTCATCCACATAATCTTCTAGGAAAGTATGCATCATGTCATGGAAAATTGTGGTCATTGCTTGCTGATATGTCACACCTACATTTTTCAATCTAAAGGGCATGACATTCCAACAGAATGTACCCAAAGGGAAAGTTAATGCTGTCTTTTCTTGATCTTCATATGCTATTTTTATTTGGTTATATCCTAAGAAACCATCCATTATAGATAACATGGCATGTCCCACTGTTAGATTAATAATTATGTCAATGTTGGGTAAAGGAAAATCATCCTTTGGGCACACTTTGTTTAAATCTATGAAATCCATGTAGATTTTGATGCTATTATCAAGTTTTGATATTGGTACAATATTTGAGATCCATTCTACATAATCTATGGACCTGATAAATCCTACATCCAATAATTTCTTTAACTCAACTTTAACCATCAAGGCGATGTGAGGATGCATCTTTCCCAATTTTTGTTTGACTAGTTTGATTCCTTTTGGTAGTGATAGATGATGCATGAGGAGATTTGGATCCAATCCTAGCATGTTAGAATAAGACAATGCAAAATTGAAGTGTCGCTCCTCAAATAATTTTGTGAATGCTAGTTTCTCCTGTTCTTTCATGGACTTTGCCAGATGTAGGATATTTTCCTTTTCAGTTGTTCCCAAATTTATAGACTATGTTGGTTCTACCAGTATTGATGATCTATCATGGTAATTCTTTGGGAGAGTGTCAAATATTCCATCCTTCAGTGCCTTGGAAAGGTTTTCACTATTGGATGCATTCTTTATTTTTCTCTTTTCAAAACCTAATGTTGCCTCAGAGAGGTTTTCACCATTAGATTTATTTTTCCTATTTTCATTTTTGCAACTGGAAGATTTGGTACCCTCCTGTTGTGAAGCATCGTTATGAGTGTTATGGATAGAAATTGTACTAGATTTGTCACTACAAATATAGTTTATGATGGCATCATCATTCAAAAATATTGGTAAATGAATAGGTTCAGTGGGTTCCCAGTCAATAAGTTTGGGATATCTCAAAGGTACTAAGTCATCTGTTTGAGTAAGGTTGATAGTTGTGAGTGTTCCAATAGCTAGGTGGTCAAAGTTTTTGGTAGGAAGGTTGAGGTCTATGAGAGTACTTACCTCCAAGTTTTTTGTCTCATTCGATGTCTGATTTTCCTCGCTTGAGTCATCGATATTTGTGGATCCCATTACAAATGGTCTATTTCCTAAACTTTGTCCCTCCTCTCATAAGGGTGCATATGTTTTGCATGACATCAATTTGTTTATCAGTATATGATGTAGCAGATAAATGATCCCATTCATATTCATTTGAATCATTTTGAGAACCATCTCTCATTTGTAGAATCCCTTCTACCACTTTTTGTGTTATTTCCTTTTTTGTTTCCCCTGTGTAACCTAATCCTATTTTATCCTTAGGTTGTAGTGTTAGAGGTTAAATAGGTTCTATAATATGATCCTTTCTCTTTCCAATTGGTCGTTGTCCTTCATAGCCCATTTTTCCCATGATAGCCTTCCCTTTTCCATACTGATCTATTTTGATGTTGATACTTGCTAATGTCGAGGCTTCTTCATTCTTGCATAGCCAATTGATAATAGCTTTGTGTTCTGATTCATCTTCAAGGGTACTTGCTTTAACAAATATTTCATTGAGAGATGTGATTGGTTGTGATGAACATGGTGTATTTGATGTGGTTCGTCCATAGGATTTTGGTGATGGTAGCAATTGTGATAGACACAAAGATTGCTCGAGGGAATATTCTCCTAAGCCTTTGTCCTTCAATTGGACTTTGTCTACAAATTTCTATGATAATTCATTTATAGGACCTTCAATGTTTGATAAAATTGTGTCCGCAATAGTTATTTCCTTTGTTTCATCCTTCTTCTCAACCCACATAGATATTAAATTAGGTTGTCTCTCACTACTAGATGAAGTGGAAGTGTTGACTTCTCTGTTATGGGGTACTAGAGTGTCTTGATTTTATTTTAGCATGTTGCAAGTCTATGGATTATTGTTGTTAGCTGATATTGTGACCTCCTATTCGTTTACTGAAAATTTCAAACATTGATGGTATGTTGAGAGTATCACTTGCATTTCATGGATCCATGGATGACCCAAGAGTATGTTATATGTTAGATCCTTGTCCAACACTTGACAAACAATGTTTTTAACAATTGGCCCTACTTGAATTGGAAGTACAATTAGCCCCTTGGAAGACCTTTCTTCTTCATCATATGCGGCCTTTATTGCTATCTTTCTTCTGGCATCAATGGCGTTGTCGGAATAGCCTAGTGCATGCATTAGTTTCAAGGTACAAATATTTAATCTAGCTTTTCCATCTATTAAGACACGCTTGATGTAGTGTTTATGGATTAGAACTTCTATGTGCAAGGTTGCATTGTGTGGGTGATTTAAGGACACAACATCTTTTTCGAAGAATGATAGACAATGATGTGTGGTAAGATGTCCCACCATTGCTTGGAATTGATAAACATCCAAATTATTGGGCACAATTGTAGCTACTAGAGCTTGTTCCAAAACTTCTTTGTGTGATGGTGAAATTTTGAGAAGTTCCAAAATGGATATTTGTGCAGGTATCTTTTGTAATTGGTCCACGATGTTGTACTGATGTGATGGGGGGTTAGTATTTTTAGATGAGACTTCTTTTAGTACCACTTTGGACTACCCCCTTGTTGTTATATGTACTGGTTGATTGTCTTGTGTTTCCCTGATCTTTAGAACATTGATTTGATTGTTAGATGTGTTTTTGTTTGTCATCATGTTCAAAGATTCAATGTCATTGATGTTTGTGTCAATAGATTGATTATCAATGTCATTTTTCTCAACTTCTAAGAGGCAATGAATGATGGTGTCATCGACATAGTTTATACTTTTTCCTTTACCATTGGAATAAGATTCGCCCTTTTTGTAGTTGGGTAATGGATTGGTAAATGCACTGTGATCATTATTTGTTTGATGCCCTTCAACAAACACCTTCTTCAACATCATTCCACCAGGATGGTTTATCCTTCAGCTCCCAATTTTGATCTTCTAGTAAAGTGATAAGTCTGTTTGCAATGAGCTCCCTCATTGTTGATTCCAAAGTTTGTCCTAATGGGGTAAATCTTTGTTAATAGGATTTTCTTTGATATGATGGTCGAGATTCCCCATTGTTTGTGTTATTGTTTTGAGTAGTGCTTTGATTGTTATTTTGGTTTTCATTTTGATTTTTTTTTACATTTGTTGTTGTCAAATTGAATACTTGTTTTGTATTTTTAGTTGTAGCATCAATGCTTCTAGTATTTCTATTTTTCTACCAAAATTTTGGCTTGTCGTTGTTTAGTGTATCATTGTAGTGTTTAATCACTCCTCGTTTGACTAGGGATTCTTTGATTTTAAGCCCATTCTCGATTACCTTTTTGAATATTGGGGGACATTGCAATTTGAGTCTATAACTCATTTGATCATTTAAGTTGTCTATAAATAATTCAATCTTCTCCTCTTCAGGTATAGATCAAGGATATCTAGTGAACAACTTTATCCATGATTGTAAGAATGATAGGAATTTCTCTCCGTTTTTCTATTTTAGGTTATGCAAATCTTTTATGGTTACATCATGTTGTATGTTGAAGGAGAATTGGGAGATGAATTTGTTGACTAGTTCTTCAAATGATCTAATCCTAGTTGTAACTTGGAGAACCATTCCATGCAATGGGCTCCCAAACTCTTAGGAAATAACCTCATGAGGTAAGTATCTTCTTGTGAAAACTCAAGAATCATTGTTTTGAATTCCCTTACATGGTTAATCAAGTTCGATTTACCATTGTATTTATCATATTTAGGAAATTAACACTATCTAGGGAAAGGTATCATATCCACACATGGATAAAAAGGGTAAGGACAAATTTCCTTTAATAATTATTTTTTTGTGGTTCTTGTTTCCATGTTTTGAATCTGTTCCTGCAAAGTCTTCATTTATGTTGTTAAAACAATGACTTGATCTATTTCCTGTGTGTCACGTGGTTCTATTTCATTTGTTCATGGTGTTTCCTTCAATCGATTCATGTCAAAATCCTTTGGTAGTTTTGCGCCTAACTCGGCTAACATCAAGAGATATTTCTCCATGTCTTGTTCTAAAACCTTTTCCATAAATTTATGAAAACTTGGATCTTGTTGAGCATGTTGTACATCCTCTTGAGTTATTTTGTTGGAATAAAAAAAAAAGGGGGTTTTCTTCAGTCATGTTTGGATTTTTAATTTCCTTCTCTCTGAGTTTTTGTTTTTGCAACCTTGTCAAGATTGGCATACAAGTTTTGGTTGTTTCCACTAAAATTGGATCTTCTATGTTGGGATTAGTGTCAATTTGATTTTAATGAAACCAAATAGAATGATATATTCTATTGATAAGGTTAAGTTAGAAACCTAATTACTAAGTTCTTGTTTCGTGATGGTAGGATGTTAGAATCCTGATGAGGAAACTTGACTTAATAATTTAGATTTGTTTTAATAATTTGACACTTTGCATTTTTCAAGATATGGGTTTATGTTTGAAAACAATTTGTCTTATAAGAACCTACTTTGTTTTAGGTTTTTAGGACACTGTCTGATCTATGAAATGTTTCTGACTGGTAAAATTTTGTGTTTTTGATGTCAAAATATATGACAGTTGTTTTGGAAGGCTCTCTATTTTCCCGTTCTATGGAAGCACTAATACAGAGGGTAGAAGCACTAAAACAGAATGTAAAAGCACTATAATTTCTGGTAAAAGCATTGTTAAATAGAGTAGAAGTGCTAAAACATAGCACAAATGCACAAAAGGACCGGTTAATTCTCTGATATTGGTAATGTTTTTAAACTGATAGAAGCGCTATAAAGTTGATCATAAGCACTGAAATAGATAGCATAAGCACTGTTGTTTTCCATTGAGTGCTAATAGATAGTGTAGAAGTGCTAGAATAGTCTATAGAAGCGTTATCATACTTTCCTATCACTAACAAAGTTTGATTTACTGTTGACAAAAGTGTGTTAATATTGCTTAGAAGCACTAAAAAAGATGGCAGAAAAGCTATATTTTCATTTAATGCCAAGAAGGAAGTGGTAATATGGGCCTCTCATCTACTATGTCTGCTTTCTCTTCTTCATCTAAGACTATGGATGCTGTGAGAAATTGACAGGGTGTTTCATTTTTCTCAAAAATGGATGTTCTCAAATTGTTGATGATGTCAGTTTGGGTACCTTCAATGTGTACATTGCTTGGCCAAAACATTGGGGTGGTTAGCCCTAGTTGTTGAACAGGAGTTGTTGGTTTCCAAATGGTCATAAGGTGTGTTGTATGATGGTTTCAATACCTTTTTGCAATGTTATTCATTACCTGTTTCTAGGCAGGAGGTTGTAACATGGGTCTTCTTGCTGCTATGTTTGTCTTTTCTTCTTCTTCATTTAGGATGATGGATGCTATAAGAAATTGATGGGGTGTTTTGTTTTCCTCAAAAATGAATGCTCTCAAACTATTGATGATGTGGGTTTGGCCGCTTTTAATGTGTATAAGGCTAGGTTGTATGATAGGTGCTATAAGGATTGGTTGTTGAACAGGAGTTGTAGATCACCAAATGGTCATATGGTGGTAACTCCTTGATTTTGGATGTCAAACCTAATGTTTACAAAGACTTGTTTATTGTAAGATTTGATTAGGTCTAGTGGAGTATTCTATGGCAAGTTGTGGGATGGAGGATTGACGAATATGTTGACTATGGTCATATTCCCATGAAAGAGTGGTTCTCTAAATATAGGCTTTTGAATTCAAGGGCTCTATAGCATAATCATCAGTGTAACCCCTAGAAATTCATGAAACCTATGGAGGAATGTTCTATGATGAATCAAAATCTTCCTATTTTGATACAAGAATTGTCTTCTTTTCAAAAGTTTTCTATAACTAAGTGGTTTCTTTTGTTTCGTGATTCTCTTGGCAAGAGATATCTTGAAAAAAATTGTGGTCTTCCAATCCCTAATCTTGTATTTCTTAGTTTGATTTTTTCCAAGTTGTTTTGTATTTTTTTTTTAGGATGATCTTTTATTTGAAATTTAATGATTTTGAAATACACAAAAATTAAATGTAGATAGTTGTTTTTAAGAGTTGTAATCAAAATAGATAGTGTATGTTTAAAAGAACCATGCATGATCCTATTTTCACTGGTTTGATAACAATAGAACACTTCAGATAGACTCACTCTTAATAGTCAAAAGGTCATCGCTATACTCAACAACCCACATCTTAAAATTGCATCAACTCACACAGCCATGTCACCTGCTAGAGGGCGCCTGTGTTTTTGTCTTTTCCAGGTGCGTACTCCAGGTTAGATTTCTCGATCCCCTGAGCAAAAAATCCTTGTCAATTATATGGTGAGTGTCTTGGGGGAAGATTCTTCCCTGCCCTTGCACTGCGAGTATTACAATGTCTGGTTATTGACTCGGTTTGATACTACACTAGGTTCTTAGAAAGGGTTTCCATTTGGAGCGACAAGTGATAAACTCCCTCAGGAGACCTCCCAACCTTTATAACAAAGGATTTGGGGATGGTTATCATGCACACTTCTGGTAAATGAGGATTTATCCATATTTACTTTCGTTTTATAGTGGGTTAGAAAACTTGGCTTTGGTTGTTCCCGCTCAGGTCATTTCTGTAGGGTGAGTACTTTTTGTCACTATGGTAGGCCTTCTACAAGATTTAATAAAGCTTTGAAAATACATAAAATAAATGATAAGTCTAAAATTTTTATCACCCAGTTAAGAGGAGAGCATATACCTATCACCACACAAACACATAAATCAACTTGTTCAATTTTTAGAGCCCAAACTACAATTTTCAGTGTGAAGATGTTGCTTCACAAAAAGACATGGTGTTCATTTTTAATTCCAAATTGAATTGTTTGATGACTACCCTAGACTAATAAATTTTAAACCAATTTGAAAAATGTGTCTATCCTAGGATTGATTCATTGTTAAACCAACTGAAGAAATGTCTATCCTAGATTGATTCATTTTAAATCCAACTGAAGAAATGAAGTTTACTGGATGCGGTTGCGTTAGATCCAAATAACGAATTACACAGAAGCGCTATGAAAAAGGTTAAAAGAACTATAAAAATGGTTGAAAGCGCTATAGAAAGTGTCCTAAGCGTTATAAGATTCTATAAAAGTGCTATAGAATACTATGAAAGTGCTAAACCAGATGTTGAAGGTGAACAACCTGACTGCTGCTAGCCTTTTGATCAACGTGCTAAAATAGTCCTTCAAAGCGCTATAGTTTTCTTCAGAAGTGCTAAAATAGGGAGAAGTGCTATAGTTATTGGCAGAAGCTCTATAGAATCTCCCAATTGCGCTAAAAGAATCACGCCAAATTCCTGTATGAAAGCTTTTCAGAAAAAATGATAAATGCATGGGATACGACCCCGCAGTGGGCACCATAATCTAAGTGTGAATAAGTAAACATGTAAAACACTTCTTAATGAAACATAATATAAGGATTAACATGAATTAAACTAATTTAAAGCACATAGCAAGCTTGAATGCATCCCATTGTCTCCTATCTCCAAAGATTTATCAAGTTATAGAGGCTCTCAGATTTGTAAGCATCGTAACTATTCAAAATGCATATCTAGAGAATGGAATGGATGCTAAATGCAATGATGTGATGATTGCTAATGATTTATAGATGATATGGAGCTACTGTAAAATATTCTGACATGAAATATGATAAATGGAAGCTATAGTAAAAATTAATGATGCTATCGTGATTCTAAATCTATTGATGCTATGATGCTATGATGCTATTGCTTATTGATAAAAATGTTGATGCTATGCTTAAGATGCTTGAGTGCTAATTCCTACAGAGTAAGTTTGCATAAAGGATGATAATTCTTGGGGTCTTTTTCATGCTTCAAAAGGCTATATATATAGATTTCCTGGCAGCACATTTTGGGGTAACACAATTGAGATTAAATTTGGATATTTGAATGGTAATGAGATGAAAAGCTGGAGCTGATCATGGGGATTGTTCCTCCCCATGAAAACACTAGGCAAGATGATAGGCAAAGATAAAAGGAAGGAAGATTGAGAGGATTGCCTCTAGGTTTGTCCCCAAATCTTTCTCATGAATGCCAGTTACATTAATTAGATTTGAAAAATTTAATTTTATTGGTGAGTGAATAGAGGAATTTGATTTATGCTTTTTATTTGAATTTATTTGATTTATTCAAATTTAGCAAAATAGGAAGATTTAATTAAATAAAACAAATATTTGATATTTTCTCATTTAATAAAGAGGAATATGATAATTCAATAAATCTTTTAGGATATCTTTATTTAATTAAGAGGAAATATGATAAGATAATTAAATTACACAAATTATCAAAGTTGTGTATTTAATTTAAGATAAAATTAATGGATAAAGTATAGAAGAAATAATAATGATAATAATTAAAATAAAACATAGTATTTAATCTTGTTTATTTAATTAAGAGGAAAATAATATGATAAAATAGAAGAATTAATAATGAACTTAATATATATATATATAAATAAATATTTATATTTATTTACTAAGTAGATGAATTAAGATTAATTAATCAAATAAGTCATATTTAATTAATTAGATTCTCCAGACCATTTTTAGGTGTATACATCCACCAATATAAATTATGCTTTACTTTGAATTTAATAAATAATTATTATTCATTTTCTATTTGAATAATGACTAAAGTCCTGATTGATAGGCTGATTGAAAAATATTTATAACTTTCGAACGGTATCACATTTTTTGAATCTGAAACATATGTCACATTCTATACTTCACATACTATAGGATTAAAGAAAATTTAATTTCATGAAGTTTTGACCAAGTTAAGGTGGTCAAACATACGAGTTTTTATATTTTTTAAAAGTTTTAATAAATTTTTTATAATTAATTATTTACTTGGAAAAAAATTACAAAAAAATATGCATCACATCAAGACATGAGTCTACTTATATCTAAAATATTATAAAAAATAAATTTATAATTTTATTGTGGTTAGGGTGGTCAGAAAAAGCCTACTTTTTTTTCCCTGAAATTTAAGTACTACTGCATTGAAATTTCAAATTTTCACCAAATAGATTAAAAAAAAAAAACCTAGTGGTTTAGAAACTATATTCAATTTGCTACAGATTCTATTCTTACATATTTTTGAAACAATATAGCTAACTTATTAAAATTTTTATGTGAAGTTTCCTAACTCTATTTTTTCTAAATTTTTCACCACTTAAAGGCCTATTTTTTCCATGATGATCCTTCACATACCCACAATAATAGAGATATTAGGAGAAGGCCCAATTTGATTACTATTATTATTCATGATTTCATCCTTTTTTTATAAGGGCTTGTTCTCTTGTGCCATAATTTCTTCCCTAGTAGGAGAGTCTCTAGGGGAGTAACAAACAAGATGTTCATCACCTTCCATGGTTAAGTTTTGTAAAGTAGCTTCACCACAACTAGGGGAGACATCAAGAGAAGGAAAATCATGTTCATCAATGATTGGATACTTTCACTCACATAGATCTTCCCAAATGGTACTAGGAAAGGGAGAATTGAGATTTTCATGAATTTCAAGTGTTTCTTCTAACAGTATTCTATTTTCCACATGACTAGGAAGGATATTAAGAGAAGAATCAATGTGATTATCATCATCATCTACAATTACATCCCTATGTCCCATAATGTCTTCCAAAATAGGATAGGTAGGCAGAGAAACATAAAAAGGGTTGTTATAAATCTTAAATTTTTGATTATCTAACACCAACATATCCTCATCATTATCACAAGAGGGGAAGATGTTGGGAGATGAAAGTAGGTGGGTTTCAATGATCTCTTATTGTGTTGTGTGATCATAATGGTTACTTATTGTTATGTCCTCTTGTTTATTAGTGTCTTTCCTAATAATAGAGGTAAGAGGAGAGAAACAACTAGGGTTGTCAAAAAACTCATCAATGAGTTCTTCTAACACTAAAATATCTTCTTCATGAGTAGGAGAGATATTCAGAGAAGAAAAAATGTGATTTTTATGATTTCCCAAGGTTTCTTTCACTAGACTAACCTCACTCATAGAAGGGATACTAGGATATGGATAAATGATGAACAACAAGAGAGGGGCAAAGACCTCATATTCATATGCACTTAACAAAAATTTCTTACAAAACTCAAAAAGATCAGAAAATAGAACATGAAGTATGATAACTATAGCTTTTTGCAATGAAAACATGATGTAATGATTTTTCTACAAGCTTGAAGTGAAAAAAATGATAAAGAAAACATGCCAAAGGATAATACAATTTTTAGATTTTGAACATGATAATTGACTGATTATGCTATGTAACAATGTGAGAATGAAAATTTGAAATTAAGAAATGCATGAAATGAGCCAAATTAAGCTAGATCTAATGAAATTCATGTAATAGAAACTCAACCAATTGAAACAAATAACTAATGGCAGCAAACAAAACTACATAAACAAGGTTTTCAATGCTATAAAAGGCAGTTTTAGGGCTGATATGGGACTAATCCACCTAGAGGGGCATATGAGTCCTAGTGAGGGTTTTTTTCACAATTTTCTACAAATTTTAAGTGATTTTTATGTTGTATGATATGTAACCTAAGTGCAAGTGCAGTTTTTATATGATTTCCAATGATTTGAGATGCAAAAATGCAAGCTACATGTACTTTTACTAATGCAAAATTAGAAACCCTAGAATGCCAATTAATTAATGCAAACCCTAACGCAATGTTAATGCAAGCTAGATCTAGGATGATGATGGACTCCAAATCAGAAATGAAATGTTCTAAATGTGGCAATAGAAAAATTATGCCTTTTCCTTGCTTGATTTAAGAATAATTGATGATCAATTGGACTTAATATTTCCTTGATCTTGTGTTGTGATGAGTCTTACACATCCACATTAGGTTTTGGAACCTTTTAAAGGTAAATAAACTTAATTTTTCCCTAATTTAGTGTTGTAAAGTGTATTTATTTACAACTTGACCTTAAATCTAGGAGGCTTGTAATCTAAATGGACCTAATCTAGTGTTGTAATGTGTTGTACACTTTCACATTGGATTTGGAGCCCTTTCTAGCTGAATAGACCTAATTTTACCTTAATTTAACATTGTAAAGTGGATTTATTTACAATTTCACATTGAAATTTGGGACATATTGCATTTATGACCTTAATATATCATCTTTAATAGGCCCATAAGTCCCTAAATTATGCATCCCAAGGCATATTTTAACCAAAATAATGACATAAAACTCGTATAAACTTAATTTCTTCACTCCTTGATATTCTCTCTCTTAAAATAGGCCTTGTGGGAGCCATATTCCACCTTGGGCATATGAGTCCCATCAAGGTGGGACCCATATTCCATTGATGGTGTATGAGTCCCATTTGATCTATTTTTAAGGTTTTGAGTGAGAAAAATTGGGTTTTAAGTTCAAATTTCATGTATGTCAGCCTTCAGGATCTAATACATGAGATATTAGATGGATTGCTTATATAAATGAGCTTTCAAACCATTATTTCATAATGCCTACATGTTATCAAGTCAAGAATTCAAGAGTTAAGCATTCCAAGACTTCACAAGATTGTTAGGAGAGTTTGCAAGATTATTTCTAAAGCATTCAAGAGCATATTTCGTCATCACTTGTTGTAGCAATCTAAGATCCATCATCATACCGAGGATAAAAAACATAAAGCATGTTATTGAGTTAGTTTTGTGATTTAGCATTGAAGATCCACAATCAAGCATTCTTCTACACTTATTGTCAAGATAAAGATCTACATCCTTCATGGCCATTTCATGTTGAGTTGTAGATTTACAAGGCATCATTCAAGGTATCATTTTCCATAATTCATGTTCTTTGTTTTATGTTTTATTCCTTAATTTCATTATCTCATCATTTGGTTTAATTACCTACAAGGGGTTTCACCAAGGCAAATCCCTATTCCCTAACAGTCAACACTTTTTCTCTCTCTCGTTGTGTGATTGTAGATCTAGGTGCTTCAAAGAATTTTAAGATCTTTTGAAGACTAGGTTGCAAGGTTGATAAAAGTAAATCCATCACAAGGTTTCTATCCTCACAAAAAGTCATCTACAACCCCAAAAATTAGGGTTTTAGATTTGGAAACAAAGTGGAACAAAAAGAGAAGACATTGAGGACCAGATTTAGACTTTGAAGTTCCAGAAAACCCTAACTAGACTCATATGCTAGTACTCATGAATGAGTCCCATTTTAGGTCATTTTTCAGATTTTGGTAGTTTTTGATACCCTTTTTCCAGAAACTAGTTCTTGCATAGAAACCCTGATCTGGGACTGATTCACCTGTACTGGCATATGAGTCCCAATAGGCCTAAATTTTATGTTATTTAGTATTTTGGGACTCCATTAAAGTTCTCTTAGGTTTCTAGGTTCTCCTTTGTACTTTTCTAGTTTGTCATTTTGATTTATAGTTCATTTAGTGGGATTTTATGCATCATTGATTTCAATCATTAGATCTTGTATTTCATACATTTTTCTAAGCCCTAGGTTGGTGGTGAACTCCTCATTCAACCTCAATTAATATCTAAACATACCCTAAGATATCCTATTGTCTCATCTCCCCCTCTTTTCTTCATTGGATTGAGATCTCTAAGGTGTCCTTGAGTGTAGAAAATCTGAAATAGGAACCCTATCCTTATGCTCTATGCCTTAAAGGTGAGGAGTACTATTTTCATTCCTTTAGTTTTCTTTTGGTTATTTTTCCAAAACAAAGTTATTACTATTGAAAAATCTTGTGAAAAGGGGTTTATGATGCCTAGCATATGTTTTTTTTTGTGAAGAAGTTGGGGAGGATGTGTATCATCTTTTGGTTGGTTACAGGTTTGTGGGGTATGTTTGGGCCTATGTGCTCTCCCTTTAGAATTTGAGTTGCGTCTTCTTGGCTTCTATTAGGGATTTTTGGTCTCAATGGTGGGGTTTGTCCTCTAATCTAGCTCTAGACTTCCTTGGGCATCTTACTCTTCCTTATTTGGTGTGGGGAGTTGGATTGGAAAGAAATAACATTATTTTAAGGGATACTTCCCTTTCCCCTATCATTCTTGACTTTAATATTTATGTTCTCATCAAAGAAAACATTCTTTTTAAGGTTCCCTTTTAGGTTGGGCCTAATACTTTTGTTGCTCTGAGTGATGCTCTTGTCTCCAAAAATTGGAATCTCCCTTGTTATATGTCTCTTTCTTTAAAGAAGGTAAAGGCTTCCAAGAGTGATGTTGTGTGGAAAGCTCCTCCTGTTGGTTGCATGAAAGTCAATTATGATGGAGCTGAAAAAGGTAATCTGAGACTTGTTGGTTATGGGAGAGTGTTGTGTGATTCTATTGGTAGGTTTGTTTCCACGGTGGTGCTCCCTTTGGGAACCTAGAAAAACCACTTTGAGGAAGCTTTTGCTACCTACCATGATCTGAAGTTGTCTCAGTCTAAAGGATTTATAAAGGTTTTGTTAGAGGTTTATTCCTTAAATATTATCAATAACCTTAAAAGGTCTATGCATCCTTCTTGGTTGATCAAACTTATCATCCTTGATTCTTTAGCTATTTTGAATTCTTTTGATCAATTTTTCATTTTCCATATCTTTAGGGAGGGGAATTTCATGGCTGATAAATTTTCCAATAATGGGGTTAATGAATTTGAACCTAAAGTTTGGGAAGGGAACAACCCCCTCCCCATCGACATCCTATAAATTTTCAATCATGATATTTAATTAGCTTGAGGAGGGGGTACCCTTAATGATTTTACTAAACTATATGTTGATTTTCATGTGGTTTATTGACTCCAAGTTTGGTTTTGTATGGGTCATAACCTTGTAATTTAATAATGTGGAAAAGTTTCATAAAGATCTGCATTCAAGAGTAATTATTTCCTCTTGTCACTTTATCTTTCCCACACAGATTGTGGGTGATTGCAAATCTTTCTTTTTCTCGAGGCTTCTTTTATTTTGCATTTTTTGTAAATATTTGAAGTTTCTATGCAAATATTTGAAGTTGTTGTGGTTTTTCTTTATTATTTCCATGGGAGGAGAGATGAATCGTGTTGAGACAATTTCTTCTGACTCTTCCAAGAGTAACAAGAAGTTTTGAGGGTTTTTGGAGGTATGGGTGTGACTCCCTATATTGAAATACTTCATGGTTGCGACCCTAAGGTGTCGTAGGCTTTTGTGAAGGGATGGTAAAGCAAAGTATTGAGGGTTTTTAGGATGGAATTCACCATTACTTAAGACTTCATTGGTAATAGAATGGGATATGCTATTGAGGGGAGGAAAGTTTATAGGAAAAATAAAGAGTTCAATGCATCCATGACCATCTTCTTCAAGGAAAATTAAAGGAGTAATCTAGAGAAAGAGAAATGTGGTGGTTTTGCTCATAGTTCTATCAAGACTATTTGGGGTGATTTGGTTGAAGAGATCATGAGGTATTTTATTCTTGATGTCCAATTCTCTATTCTTGTTGGTTACCATTTTTTTCTGCTAAATAACTTTAGGCATAAGAAAAATGTTTCTTTCCCCTTTTACTTGCTTGCATCTCTTGAAAATGGTATAAAGGATCATAAATGAAATATTAAGAACCCTATCCTTTTGTGTCGTAGAAAAAAGTTCCCTTTGCTTGACATGAGATTAATTCTTGATAAATTAGACTTAATGAGGCCTTAATCTAGTGTTGTGAGGCATTTTATGCATCCACACTAGGTCTTAGACCTTTGAAAACTAAATAAAATGCTTTGAACGACATCTTGTGAAGATGTTGTGAAGTGTTGTAAGACATTTCTACATTCTTCTAGACTCTATTAATTACATTTTACCTAAAAATACCTTTTCATTCATCAACAAGTCCTATTTTGAAGTGTTGTAAAGTATTCTAAGAATATTTCACACTTTTCTAGGCACATCTTCACTATTTATCCCTTTCTCATGCTTTATTTGACCCCTTTATGCTCTTAGATGCTTAATTAAGTGTATTTTTGAGTATTATCCCAACAAACATAATTAAATACAATATATTTCATGACACATGTTTTTAAGTCCTAGGTGGGACCCATTCATAATGGGTGGGGAATGAGTCCCCCTTGGCCCCAAATTCAAAATATTTTAAATTTCCTTTCAGGATTTTATTTAAAAACACTTGATGTTAGCTTGTGATGAGGAATGAATGGTATACTAAGGAATAAGAGTGTATAAATATATTTTTTTCTCCTCATTTTATATTTCATATTCATCCTTCAGCTCACACACATACATTCTTCACATCATTCATCATGTCTATCTTCTATCTCAAGTCAAGCAAGTTAGGGCTTTCACATTGCAAGTCATCAATTTAGCTTCCTAAGACATTCAAGGGAAGATTCTACATGTTATGATGTAGAATTTCAAGATCATTCATCATAGAATGGTAATTTATTCCATTGTTGCAAGTTTCAATCCTTTCTTTCATCATTTTGGTTTAATTACCTAAATGGGGTTTGACCAAGACAAATCCCCATGCCTTAACAATCAACATTTCTTATTTTCTTCTTGTGTGTTTACAGATTTAGGTCTCTTGGAAGCTTGGAAATCATTGAGGATCAAGTTGTAAAGTCATTCAAGTCATCCCTTCATCATTCAAGTCAAAGAATCAACAAAAATTCACTTTCAAACCCGAATCTAACAGTTTCAGAAGTGGACACCTGTAGGAAGCAAAAGTGTAGATCAAGCTCCACATAATCAACTCCTGAATTTTTAGATTTCTATAGGTGGAATAATTCGCCACCCATGGCGAATGATTCCCGTCTGTAGGCCTGAAAAAGTGATTTTTTAAGAATTCAGCTCCTGACAATCAAAAATATATTTCTAGGACTTTTCATCAAAAGAAAGACTAATTCACCATGAATGGAAAATTAGTCCCAGTGGCCATTAACAGTGACTTTTGGAACATTCCAAAACCTTCTACCAATAGTAATCTACCCCTAGGTGCACTCTTCAATTAGTCTCATCAGTTTCTGTTTTCATTTGTTTAAGTTTTTAGTTCATATTTGTAATCAACACTGCATTTTCCAACATCTTGCATTACATTAGTTTACATTAATTTATTTAAATTTTTAAAAATTCAAACACATCCACACACATTTCACATCCATTTCCCACCCATCCTTACATTAATCTTGAGTGAAACATTGTGCATTTTTGGACCCATCTTTCTCCTTTAGGTGAAAAACCCAAGAGTGATAGAAAAAAATTAGGTCCCAAAATCCTTCATTTCATTTTGGTGAACCTGAAATTTGAATCTCCTCTTTTCTGATTTTGGAGTCCATTAGTCATTTAAGAGTTGCTTGCATTACATTTTGCATTAGTTAGCTTGCATTCTAGAGTTTCATTTTTGCATGAGTAAAAGTGCATAATAGGTTGCATTTTTGCATCTTTAATCATTGCAAAGCTCTGAATTTCAACATTTTTCATTTAGCTTTACATGATAGCACTTAGAATTCATACAAATCAGTCATAAATTTTTGAAAATTTTACAAAAAGTCCATACTACTACTCACTCTCCACTCTGGGCGAATTGGTCCCTTCTCACCCCTGAAACAACATTTTATAGAACTCAGAAATTGTTTTTTAGGATTTTGTTTGGTGTCTTAACTTGCATATATTAGTCAGTTGCATTACTGTAGCATGCATTTTGTTAAATTTCACTTCAAATAGCTCTTTTCATGCATTGTTTCATTTCACTTTCTCCAATCATACAATATCAATTTCAAATTGTTGCATTAAACAAACACTTAAAAAATTGAAAATTGCATTGCATTGTACTTAGCATGTTTTCTTTCAAAAGATATGTTCTTGCTTGGATTAAACATGGATTTTGTACACATAATATCCCCTTTCGTGAGTTTTCTTTTGACTACCATAATAGGGACTTTACAAAACAATCCATTCATACATTTCTTAATCTTACATTACCCATTGGTGAGAATGGGAATGTAGACAATCATAACACACATACTTGTTCTTCTTCTGATACCTCTCCTATTAGTGATGAAGGTATTTTTATGGAATAAGTCACAAGCCTTGAAACTCTTGATTTTCCATCTCCTTATTCCCCTTTGGATGACCTTACACAACAAGAAAATTCGATCCTAGACACATTCCTCAGCATCACCTTACCAAGTCTTCATTGTCATGATAACCAATCTTGTTCATCTCCTAATATCCCTACTCAATGTCAAGAGGATAGGATGGTATTAGAAGGCACCCCTTTTCAGAATCATGACACCCTTGACCTTCCATTTCCTAATGTCCCTATCCTATGGGAAGATCTTTTTGACAACCATAGTGGTTCTTCTCTTGATACCTCCTCCACTTGTGATGAAGCTACTTTACAAACCTCAAACTTGGATGAACATATTACAAGCTCTCCTTGTAGGGTAGATAACATGGGACAAAAGAATGAGCCTATGAACACACATCATTCACCTCCTCATAACCCCATCATTGATCATTCCCCTATTGGCAACGAAGTTATTGTGGAAGAACATAGGCTTACTTGTCAAGAACATGTGGCTGCTTGTTCTCCCAAAAACTCTCCTCCTAGGGAGACTATCATGGCCTTGAACTATGGCAAACAAGTGGTTCTTGATTTCCCCCATTGAGAGATACATCAAAACAAACCTGCTGAGGATATGAATGCACTAGTGTTCATTTGATTCCCTTTGATCAATGAACCACATACATATCCCATAGGAAATATTCATAATACTCTCATCCTTTACCCAACTTCATTTAGTCTCACACAACATACCCCTAACTCATCCTTCACACCTAATTTCCTTGAATATCATCCTTTTTGCAACATTTAAATTGTCATCTCATAAAATTCTCAAGATTTGAATTTCTTTAGATTTTGTATCCTCCTATGATGAAGAAGATAAAATCTCACAATCTATAGAGTCTTGAATAGGTATGACAACTAAGCAAGATGTATCTTAATCCCAATCACACAACCACCTTTTCCTCTTTATCAAGAAGGTATCTTGTCAAGACTTCTCCATGATAACTTGATCACCCTCCCTCCAAGAACTTGAAAGAAATGCTATTCCAAGACTTCATTTTGTGCATATCATAGAGTTCATGGTAACTCTACTAATGAATGCAATGTTTTGAGTCATAAAATCCAACATTTGTAGGAGTTTGTTATGCTTCCCTATGTGGGGGCATCTCATTTCTCTAATTTCTATTGATTTTCACTCTCACATGCATTTAATCAATCCTTTCGGCTCACTCTTGTCCTCCACTAAGTGGGGGGAAGGGGTTCAATAGCCTTTTCCTTGTATGTCACTTGTGGCTGGCTTCTTGGGCTAGTCGTTAACTTTTCATGAATACAAAAGAGAAAGCTTGGGATGTGGATGACATGCCTTAACTTGGCTCACATATTACATACTTCTATATCTCATGATGTAGCTTAATAGAATAATATGACTTGGCATAGGGATTTTCGAGTAAGCTCTCATGTCTTCCTCTTTCTCTTCTACTTTAAAGAAATTTCTCTTAGTACGAGTTCTCACAACTACTCTAAAGTGGAGGCATACATCACCACTCATGTTTCATTGTGTGATTTTCTTTTTCTTGTGATTCCCTCTCTTGGAAGCATTAGGCACAATGTTTCCTAGGATGAGACTGTTTGCATTTATCCTCTCTTGGAGACATTGAGCATGATGTTCCCTAAGATGAGACATTGCATGAACAAAGAAAAATCCCTTTGAACAATCCTTACATTATTTTGCATTAACAATGTCTATAAGTATCAAAGTCATTTCATATTCCTTTGTGGAACCTTGTTAAAGTTATCAATAGGTATAACTTTGATATGGTTGAGCGAGAAGTCAAACTAGTGGCATGACTTTTCCCCATAGCCACTTTTTTGCTTTGTGAGTGCATACCAACTAGCATATGTATCTTACCTTTTGGGATTTCTCACCACGCGGAAAACTAGTTCCATGGCCCTAGAGTGAGTATGTTGTGGCCTTCTCACCCCATAGATGAACTAAAGTTTTGTGGCCCCAGAGTGAGTACATCTTTTCCACCGCATTTTTTCCTTTCAGTCTTACCATTGCATGGTTTTGTATCTTGGAGGCTTGACCTACATGTGAATCTCTCTTGAATGTCTACTTTAGTGTGAGTTTGAAGCAAGTTCATCCTCTAACTAAAGTGGGGGCTAATTAATTCATTATAAATTAGACTTAATGATGCCTTAATCTAGTGTTGTGAGGCATTTTATGCATCCACACTAGGTCTTAGACCTTTGAAAACTGAATAAAATTCTTTTAACGATGTCTTGTGAAGATGTTGTGAAGTTTTGTAAGACATTTCTACACTCTTCTAGACTCTATTAATTACAATTTACCTAAAAATCACATTTTCATTCATCAGGAAGTCCTATTTTGAAGTGTTGTAAAGTCTTGTAACAAGCTTTCACACTTTTCTAGGCACATCTTCACTATTTATCCCTTTCCCACGATTTATGTGACCCCTTTATGCTCTCATATGCTTAATTAAGTGCATTTTTCAGTATTATCCTGACAAACAACATTAAATAAAACATATTTCTTAACACATTTTTTTAGGTCCTAGGAGGGACCCATTTGCCATGGGTGGTGAATGAGTCCCTGTTAGCATCAAATTCAAAATATTTTAAATTTCCTTTTGGGATTTTATTCTAAAACACTTGATGTCAGCCTGTGAGGAGGTATGAATGGGATGCTAAGGCACAAGAGTGTATAAATATGTGTTTTTATCCTCATTTTATATCTCTCATTCATCCTTCATCTCACACACATACATTCTTCACATCATTCATCATCAATCTTCTATCTCAAGTCAAGCAAGTTAGGGCTTTCACATTACAAGTCATCAATTTAGCTTCCTAAGACATTCAAGGGCATATTCTACATGTTATGTTGTAGAATTTCAAGATCATTCATCATGGCATGGTAATTTATTCCATTGTTGCATGTTTCAATCCTTTCTTTCATCATTTTGGTTTAATTACCTAAACGGGGTTTGACCAAGGCAAACTCCCATTCCCTAACAATCAACATTTCTTCTTTTCTTCTTGTGTGTTTGTATATTTAGGTCTCTTGGAAGCTTGGAAATCATTGAGGATCAAGTTGTAAATTCATTCAAGTCATCCCTTCATCATTCAAGTTAAAGAATCAAGAAAAGGTCACTTTCAGACCCAAATCTGACAATTTCAGAAGCTGACACCTATCAAAAGTAGAAGCGCAGATCTAGCTCCACAAAATCAACTCCTCAATTTGAAGATTCCTGTAAGTGGACTAATTCTCCATCCATGGTGAATGAGTCCCATCTGTAGACCAAAAAAGTGATTTTGTCAGAATTCAACTCCTAGCAGTCAGAAACCTATTTCTAGGACTTTTCATTAGAAGCAGGACTAATTTTCCACATGCATGGAAAATTATTCCCAGTGGCCATTAAAAATGACTTCTAGAACATTCGAAAACCTTCCAAAAATAGTAATCTACCTCCAAGTGCACTCTAATCAGTCTCATCAATTTATGTTTTCATTTGTTTAAGTTTCTAGTTCATATTTGTAATCAACACTGTGTTTTATAGCATCTTGCATTAGATTAGTTTACATTCATTTATTTGCATTTTTAAACATTCAAACATATCCAC
>VDFB02105785.1:206272374-206411187 GCA_007258455.2 Sequoia sempervirens
ATTATGTGGATTTTAGATTGTGGATGATTCATTGGATATGGTGATTATGTTGTTTTATTACTACATGGATGATACACTAGACATCGAGATCATTTGATTATGTTTGTGTGATGTAATTATGGTAGACATGTGTGTGACATGGTTAATGTTGTTATGAGTTTTAATTGATTATCATGTTGTGATTTATGATTATAGTGTAATGATGCTTGTTAGTCTTGGTGAAGAAGACAGTGTAGCACTACTCACTTATGAGTATCCTGTTACGCTGCGATTCTTCTTCACGGTGTGTTTTCCAATATGTGATAATATGTTTAACATGCGATGTTTTATGCAGATACAGGTACCGGGTATCAGCTCCACCTGCTTGTCAGGTCTGAGCGTACCCTAATCCAATTAAATCATGTTGATTTGGAGATAGTGTTAGGTCCTTGTTTAACCATCATTCTTCGTTGAATAAGTATCCTATTGTTGCCCATTGTCATTTGTTGTTTTGTCTTGTCGTGTCAATTTCGTCAGTGTTATTTTATTTGAAAATTAATTACTGTTTAATTTAGTTAAATGTCTAATTTGTTGATATATTGATTAAAAGCAAATTTGTTTAAATATTAGAATAAACGTTTATGTTATGTTTATTGTTTAATTTAGTAATTTAAATTAAGCAAGTCATTTGATTAAAAGAAAATGTGAAAATTGTAAAAAGGTATTTCTTTAAAAGTAATTAATGAGTTACTTGTACAAATATAATTTAAGTGAAAAGCAAGTATTTTAAAAGAGTTAATTTCGAAAAGTTAAAATATCTGAAATATGACCTGAAGGAAAATATCTTTGATATTTAATGTTTTTTAACTGCATGAGAAATTGGAGGAATGCATGTTTACAAACACTAAGTTGTAACTTGAGATAATAAATTTGCATTAATTAGCCTTTAGAGGTGGGAATTTCATTCACGGGAAATGGTAGGAAGAATTTTCACGGCAGGCACGACAATATTCTGGAAAAGGATTCTTCACAGGATTAGTTAGTTTTTCAGAAACTTTGTGATAAGATATTTGGTGGCTTGATTGTGAATTGGGCCAAAAGGATCGTAATAATCAAAGTTTGCAGCTACAAATACTGGGAAAATCTTTCGGAAATACTCTGCTACTCAGCAAATCAGGTTTTGTTGTGATTCATTTTTGCTTGTATTCATTTGAATTATGTTGCAGACAAAGTTGTGTTCTTATTTGTTTCATTGTTTCCTCAAGATTTGTCTCTGCCTTGCATTAATAACTTTCTTCACAATTTGAGAATTACTTCTGATGCATGGGTAGTCTCTCTCTGTATAAATTAGGTTTCAGAATTTCTAGTCTCCCCATTCGAAGGTGGATGCAGATTTACTTCCCTATTCCTCTTTCTTTCTTGTTGCATGTGCAGCTCTCATTCGCTAACTGCACAACGACATGCACCCTGCACATAAACAAGATAATAATATGAGAATAATTTCCTAAATGTTTATTGATTTCAACGAAATGAGAGCTTCAGCATTGTGTGTATTCAGTATAATATTCCTTGCCTTTAGGACCTGCGCACCACTGAAGAAATATATATTCTCTCTTTTGTCTATTAGAAACCTTGTTGAAGATGCTAGAGCCATCCCTGTTTAGCTTTACCAATGTTTAGGATCTGATCTATTCTCTATGCGCCCTCTAAAATCTAAAGGTTCACATAACTACTTGATTTTGTTGGAAATCTTTTACATTTGTAGCCTTTTTACTAGTGTAGCGCTTAAGTACAGAGTGATGTAGAGATTTGAGTAATCTCTCTGTCTCCAATGTCGACCTGTCAAAGTGTAGCACTATAACCTAATAGAAAACATTAAGGGATTAAATATGGTTCTTTTTCCCCTGATTTCCTTTCGTTGCCAGTCACTGCAACCACACTTGAGTATGTTAGGGTGTATAGAATTAAAAGATCTTTCTAATGCTTTTCACAACCTTGTACAGTTGTAGCGTGTGGACATAAAAGTTAGTAAAGGTTAAAAAATAAAATTAGATTATGGTTTCCTTGGCAATTCGTCACATCTGGTGCACTTAAAATAGAAGGTTATAGAGGATTAAATTAGCCCCTAAATTCTTTGTAACCTGTCACAGGTGGAAGTTTCTCTTGAGTCACCACACAATCCTCTCTACCCATTTCCCTCAGACTTCTCATTACTTCTAATCGATGTTGAAAATGGTCTTGTGATGTTAGTTCATTCCATACTTGTGTACACAGCTTGGTGACGCCTGAAATCTTCAATTAATTTGTCTGGGCTATATTCCTCTTTCCTGAAACTTTCGCATGCAGATACTTGATGATATCCCTTAAAGTATGTATTTTTCAGTTAAACCATAGAGCCTGTCTTAAAACAGCAGACTAAGTGTGTAATATTTGTCCTCTTCCTCCTGGTAAATGTGAATCCTTGGAAATGTATTAAAATAAAACTATAGCTGTAGACTGAAACTTCATCCGGAAATAATGGTGATTGTTACCTTTCCACGCTTGGTGCACACTTATTCATTAGTGTGTAATCGTATGTAAGGCGTATGTCTTTTGTCATTAGCATTCATCTATTATCTTAGACTATAAATAATCATATAAATATAGAAGTTGTTCATTTCCACCTTTCATGAGTCTTTGTTCCTTTTATCACTGATGACAATTTATGTTAGGCTGAATATTTAGTTAGTTTTATTGAATATCCATTCCATATTGGTGGAGGACGTATATGTGGAGTGTGAATACAATGAAGATCATAGTTACAAAATCTATAATGCATATTGCATGGCGTCAACTTTCATTTAGAAATACTTTGTTTGAAATTAAAGTATTGCCTGCAAGCTTCTTTCAAATGAGTCATTTTAAGAGTGAACCTTGCGCATGAATATTAGTATAAAAGAAATCATTATTTGCATATTTCCCTTGCTACTTTCATACCGATTTTGGAGGGGAGCTTTAGCTAATTTCCTTTCCTGTTAGCGCATATTCTCTATTTGAAAGTGTAATTGTTATCTGACTTACACTTGAGAATATCGTATTCTCTAAATCACTGATTATGTCGTAATCCCATGTTCATGCATAGCCAACTGGAGTTTGTAGATAGTAATTGTTAAAATACTCTTTTAGTTTTTTAAAATGCAATGCATGGGAGTTTAATTACTTTTATTTAACTGTAAGTTATCTGATCCTCAAGTCTAGTAGTGACCTTAATTTGGTCTTACAAGTCTATCCTTTTCTTTGCATACTTTAACACGTTAGTTTAGTACCCATTTTGCATGGCATGAAATTCTCATTCACAGCTGTAAACAAATAGATTTGATTATATTATTATAATGGAATTTGATTTAGCTTCAGTTTTATTTATATACATTATGATACATAATAGTTTTGTTTATATTGTAATTAGAAAATTACAATATTAAGTTTATTATACTTTTTGTTGTTTGAATACAATGATTTCACTTGGGGTATAGCTTTGTTCAATTTGTGGTTATTTATGTGGCATTTTGAAGATTATGATTTTTTCCTCAATAGAGATGTAAAACATACGTGATGGGTATTTAATATTGTTGATGATATATTATGGCCAAAGAATAAATCAACTTTATAGTCTTATTTCAATGAATTTGGTTAAGAAATTTATGATCTATGTTTCTTTATTCCTGAGGCTAGGAGGTCAATATGAACCATGAGATTAAATGTTGTTTATTGATGTTTTATACTCCTTGTGGTTCTATTTTGGACTTGCCATGCAAAAGTTATTTTTCACCTTGTGGTGTTTCTAATTGTTCCACGATTGAACTATGAATGAGTTATGTTATGTTATGGTAGTGTTTTATACGCATGTTGGCAGTCCTTGGTATATGGATGTTGCGTCATGTTTCTAGGAAGAGTGGTTTGCAATAGGGGCCGGAACCCTAAGTGGTTGCCAGGGTAACTTATCGTGGGTTTCTTTTAATTCAGTGAAAACTTTAATAAATAAACCTGGGGGTTCATTAAATAATAAAGATTAATAGAATGCCTCACCTAGCACCTTAATGCTCATTTAGATTAAGGGTAGGTTTAGAAGGCCTGGAATGGCTTGTCATCTACCTTGTTTTTCTGAAAGGTGATTCGACACCACATGAGTTTGTCTAGGGGCTGGGAATCAGTAGAGACTGCCAGGGTAACTCTGAAAGAGGGCCGGTAGTCTAGGAAGATTCACCAGGGTAACTTAGAACAACTATGTGATGACAATCTGTCCTGATGCATAATTGTAGTCTCTTGTGAAGAGTTAACTGTTATATTGTGATCGTCTCTGGAATCATATATTGTGGATACTTAGGTTTGATGTGGTCATGTTTTTATGTGTAGTCAGCCATGTAATGTAATGTATGTTCTTGGTTGTTGTTGCTTGTATTATGGACTTATCACTATCTCCTAGCACAGAGGGACTGGACCTTCGGCTTCCACGCGGTTGGGTGGAAACTATGCTACACCTTCATTGGAATTCTCTTACAGATGGCACTATATATTTGTAGCAGATTCCTATTACTTCTTTGTTCGTGACGATGGATGTTGAACGTGTTCGGAGATGTGGATATTTGATATGAGGAGATCATTACCCTATTTGTATAATTACCTCATGTTTATGAGCGTACTCTTTGTAACATCATTATGATGTATTGAGATTTATGAGAATCTCACTGGATGTAATCTGAATATATATAAATACCTTGATTATTTAAGTTTTGAAAAGTGGATCATTTAAGAATGTGAAATGTATTCATTCTTTATGATTTTTAATTTATGGTAAGATGTTCTTAATATTAATGTTAAAGTAACGTCTTCTTGGAATCTACTTGACATTGTTTAAACGAATGACTTTTAAAAAATATATATATATTCGGTTAATTTGCTAATTAATTCTTTGTCCTTTGGATTCCTGTCAGGCATTACATGCAATAATGAACTTGAGCTTCATGAGGCAAGAAAATCTTGGTATTCTTGAAACTCATGAACAAACAAGATGGCTCCATAGGCATGCAAAGTTTATTATGCAAGATGGCCATATAACAATTGTTGTAAATGAAAAATAGTGTAAACTACATTCAAAGGGATTTTGCTTAGTTCATGTAAGGTCTCTCTTAGAACATCATGCCTAATGTATCCAAGAGAGGAAAAGTCAAAGAAATATCACACTCTTGGAATCAAACTAATGACACCACTAAGAAAAGGATACATCACAAGAAGAAATAAAATTGCAAAATGAAACATGAGTGTCAATGTGTGCCCCTACTCATGAGTTTAGAAATCATTACTATGAGCAATTGCTTTAAAGAGTAGAGAAAGACATGAGAGATTATTCGAAAAGCCCTATGCCAGTCATATTTTCCCGAATGAATCTACATCATGGATAAGTATGTCACATATGAGCCAACAAGGCATCTCTTCCACATCCTAAGCTTGCTCTTATATGTACATGAAGAGGTGGTAAACTAGCCAAAAGAGACAAGTGACATATGAGGACAAGGATACCTAACCACCTTTCCCCACTTAGTGCAAGACAAGGATGAGCTGAATAGGATGAAAATATGTTTCACTTAGAGGAACTAGGTGCTTCAACACAGGGAAGAGCACCATGATCCTTAAGATGTTGGATTTTGTTACTTAAAGCCTTACATTCATTAGTGGAATGACCATGAACTCTATAGTGTGCAAAAAAATAATTCTTGTAGTAAATGAATTTTTGGAGGAAGGGAAATCAGATGATCTTGTAGGAGTTTGGACAAGATACTTTCTTGATAAATAATAGAAGATGTTCTTTTCTTTTGAGGAAAGATATCTCTTTCTTAGCACAATGTGTCATACTTACACAGGACTGTTTAGATTGCAAGATTTTGTTTTCTTCTATAAGGAAAGATGTAAAATCTATCGAATTCAAATAGTAAGTGTGTTACATGATGTCATTAATGTTAAGTGAGGATTTCTTTTATTCTTTCATGTCTTTCAAAGGATAATAATCAGGAGCATTAATATCTATTAGTTTGGGATGCACTACTATTAATGTCGGCTTAGAAGAATCTTTTGTAATAGTGTTGATATTAAGTGAAGGCTTGTTTGTTTCTTTTGAGGAACAATAACCAAGACGACTAGTCTTTTCTTGCGTGTGAGGATCTATAGCGACACATATACCTTCTTATCTAGTACCACATCCTTTTCCACTATATCCAAGTTGTTTCATAAAATCATAACCTCTTCCATAAATTTTTTTCATTCTTTTGGATTTGGTGGTTGTTGATAATCACCATGATCAAAGTTTTCTATATAGTTTTCTTCTTTTTCCAAAATGGTTGAGGTGGATGCTTTTGAAGGGTCTACCAAATTTTGTGTTGACATTACCGCTTTTTCCTTTCCCTTTTTAGAGTTTTTTCTTATGATCTTGTATTCTCCCATGAATATTAAGTTGAAATCTAATTATCTTGAATCATCTAGTGATATAATTGTGAAGGGTTTATGACATATATATTTTTGTTGTTCTTGCATGGCTTCTAATTGTGTAGTTGGTGTCAACATTTTCAAAGGATTTTCCTTGCGTTTCTCAATGTTCAAATAAATTTTTGGGTCAGGGTCAACTTTGAGTATGTGCACTTTGTTGTAGAAATATTTCATGATACAATGCAAAGTAGAATGCACATCATTTATTTCGTGAATCCATGGTCTCCCTACAAGGAGGTTATATGAAAGATCATGAGGCATAACATGGATAGGTGTTTCTAATGTGGCCTCTAGCTATAATAGGTAAAGTGATCACTCCGAGCGGTTGCATTCCCACATTATCAAATCCACTAATGGATATAGAGGTAGGTTAAATTTTTTATCTATCAACACCAAGCCTATCGAAAAGGGTCACAACACACACATTAATGTTTGAACCACTATCAACAACTTGGGTTTCCTTTATGCCTCTTACCTTGTATTTATTTGTTACAATGAAAGCATCATGTTGTTTTTGCACTTCCAAAGGAGGGAGCTCACTTTGGTGGTAAAAAATGTCAACATTTATTCCTTGAATCATGATCACTATGCCATTTGGGTTTGCATTAGAGGGATTTTTTTTTTGAAAGACACTTTGAATCATGTTATGGTAGTGAGGGGATGATTGAATGAGGTCCCATAATGATATCTTAGTAGGATTATTCTTTAGTTGTTTGACAAGATCATACTCCACTCCACTAGGAGGACCAGGTAAGATAGTGTTAGGTAGGATAGGATTAGGCAATGGGAGGGATGTTGAAGGTGTTTTTCTTGGTTGTGGATTTCTTCTAGTGTTATATGTATGAGAAATGGTGTTCATCTTAGGTGGGTGAAGGATAAGTTTAGGTTTTTTTTGAGTTTGTGGTTTGTGTGAAGGTGGATAAAGAATTAGGGGATTCTTAGGATGTCCCACAGGATGTGTAGGAGGTCCATTAATGAAGGGGGATCTAATGGACATTTGTGCATTCATAACCGCAGTGGTCTTAGTTTGATGTATTTCTAATAAAGGGAAATCTAGTGTTCTCTTTTCACCATTATCTAAGGGAGCTAAAATGTTGTCATTTTCTTCTTCCATGATATCTTACCTATTAGGAGAGGTTTTAGGAGAACTACAAACTAGATGTTTATGAAATTTAAAGGTTGGTTCTTCTAAAATGGATTCTTCATGGGTAAGGGAGTTACCAATGGTTGGATTTTCTTGTTCAATAAGGTTTTCCGTAAGGGAAACGAGATATATAAGGTTCTCATAATTGTTGATTACTTTTTATAACATCAAAGTATCTTCTTTTCCAAGGGTATGTGTAGGATCATGATGGGCTAAAAAGTGGCGATATGATGGATATGTGTAGGGTATGTGGCTGGCGACTTCTTTTTACCCAAAATTGATGAAACAAAAAGGGTTTTTAAAGAAGATTCTCAGCTTTCCACTGTAAGTGTGAATAAGTAACATGTAAAACACTTCTTAATGAAACATTATATCAAGATTAACATGAATTAAACTAATTTAAAGCACAAAAAGCTTGAATGCATCCCATTGTCTCCTATCTCTAAAGATTTATCAAGTTATAGAGGCTCTCCGATTTGTAAGCACTTTAACTATTTAAAATGCCTATCTAGAGAATGGAATGGATGCTAAATGCAATGATGTGATGATTGCTAATGATTTCTAGATGATATGGAGCTACTATAAACTATTCTGACATGAAATCTGATAAATGGAAGCTACAGTAAAAACTAATGATGCTACCGTGATTCTAAATCTAATGATGCTATGATGCTATGATGTTATTGCTTATTGATAAAAATGTTGATTCTATGCTTAAGATGCTTGAGTGCTAATTCCTACAGAGTAAGTTTGCATAAAGGATGATAATTCTTAGGGTCTTTTTCATGCTTTAGAAGGATGTATATATAGATTTCCTGGAAGCACATTTACATAGGGGTAACACAATAGAGGCTGAGATTCAATCTGGAGATTTGAATGGTAAGAGATGAGAAGCTGGAGCTGATCATGGGGATTGTTCCTCCCCATGAAAACACCAGACAAGATGATAGGAAAGATCAAAGGAAGAAGATTGAGAGGATTTCGTGCAAGTTTGTCCCTGAAGCTTTCTTGTGAATGCTAGTTACATTAATTAGATTTGAAAAATATAATTTTATTGGTGAGTGAATAGAGGAATTTGATTTATGCTCTTTATTTGATTTATTCAAATTTAGAAAAATAGGAAGATTTAATTAAATAAAACAAATATTTGATATTTGCTCATTTAATAAAGAGGAATATGATAATTAAATAAATCTTTTAGGATATCTTTATTTAATTAAGAGGAAATATGATAAGATAATTAAATTATACAAATTATCAAAGTTGTGTATTTAATTTAAGATAGAATTAATGGATAAAGTATAGAAGAAATAATAATGATAATAATTAAAATAAAACATAGTACTTAATTTTTATTATTTAATTAAGAGGAAAATAATATGATAAAATAGAAGAATTAATAATGAACTTAATATATATATATATATATTTCTATTTATTTACTAAGTAGATGAATTAAGATTAATTAATCAAATAAGTTGTATTTACTTAATTAGATTCTTCGGACCATTTTGAGCTGTATACATTTTGCCCCTCTTTGAAGTGATGTGTTTACACATTACTTCAAAGAAAATTTTGCTACTGCTGCTAGTATTGACGACAAAAAATTTTAGAATGCCCCAGACATTATTTTTAGGTGATTGATGGATATATGCCCCCTTGGGAGATAAATTAATGATTTTTTTTAATTTTTCATAATTTTGCAAATTTTTATGATTTTGTGATGATTTTATGAAGATTTGATGAAAATTTGGTGATGAAATAATTTATCTCCTGATAATTGATGTATAAATTTTCCCCAGGATGCTTTTGAATTAATCTCCTCAGAAATAAATTTAAATAATATCACAAAAATCCCTCCTTTAATAACCTATAAAAGGTATAAAGGGTCCTTTTCACTCTCATTTGTGCATTTTGACTTTTGTATTTTTGTGAGAGAGATTTTTGTGCTACTTGGAGTGAGATGTTGATTCCCTATCACACCCACCAGTTCGAGCATGTACGATGTGACCAGCGGTCAATCGTGTATGGACCTTCGGTATGTACCCTTTATCCCCTTATTTTTCGCATATTTACCTTGTTTTTTGTGTAGTTACAGATTTATAATTTCCAAATTATTTTAGCACTTTGAAAGTCCATTGTAGCACTTTAGTAACTATTTTAGCACTTTTAAGACTTTAGTGCTTAGGAGCTCCATTTTAATGCTTCGCTAGGATAGATTAGTGCTTTGGATAATTGTTTTAGCGCATTGGTAGTATAGATTAGCACTTTTAGATTTTTAGCTCTTAGGTCAAATTGTTTAGTGCTTAAGCCTCCTATTTTAGAGCTTTGATCCAAAGTTTTAGTGCTTTGACCAAGAAAAATAACACCTTTTTAATTTTTGGCACTTTGACCATCTGTAATAGCGCTTTTGATTGATGATATGGTGCATGTCATGATTTAGTGCTTTTAATGCTTGTTTTAGTGCATCCATGTCAGTTTGATGAAGTTTGTCAAAATTTGTCCTTGATTTTGTCAAATTTTTATCGTGCCAACCATTGGTTTGATTTGATTGATTATCCTGATCAAATTGTTATGTTTGACCTCATGATAAGCGAGGTTTGATGTTTGATTGAAAATAATTATCCTCATGATAGGTGAGAAATAATTATAGTTTGATTGATGAACCTAATGATAGGCGAGGTTGATTTCATGCCTTGATTATTGACCTCATGATAGGTGAGGTTCAATGATGTTTGATGACTTGATTTGTTCAAAAGTATCACCAATAGATGATTAGTTTTGATAGGATAATAGATGTTTAATGATTTGACAAAAATTTTTGATTTTGAAAATTTCTTGATGATAGGAGCCATTGGAGAACCTTCAGGTTCGAGAGTGATTCCTGTGGACATTTGACTTGATACCTCAGTTGGTATAGCCTAACAAGACGATTATTTCACGTTGTGGATTATCTTCTCTTTTATACATTCCCTAGATTAGGATTAATCAGGGTTTGTTCATAGTGCTAGCCGAGAGGTGGCATAGTGAGCACAAAACCTTTCACCTTCCTACTGGTGAGATGACAGTCACCCAGAGGATGTTTGGTAGATTCTATAGATTCCCATTGTTGGGGATGTTATTTATGATTCTACAGAGTAGGGTGGGATTGATGCCCTTTGTAGAGTGTTTCACAATTCTCGGATTGCTAGAGAGTGGATTCCATGGTGTGAGATGGTCGATGCATATGCCACTTTTCCCAAAGTGCTTGCTAGTTTCATTGGTGGATTCCTTAGTCTTGATCGCAGATCTAAGGGATTCTCTGTTGGTTGGGGCCAAGTTTTGGAGAGTATGGTTATTCATGGCACAAAATTTTCTTGGGGCATGTGCATGCTTGCCCACTTATATCATGATTTACATTTAGTTGTATACCTTAGTGGTCGGAGTTTATCAACCGATGTCACCTTGCTTCAAGTGTGGGCATGGGAGCACATAGCTGTTACACATCCAGTGCTAGTTAGACAGAGACCTCCTATGAGACCTTATGTGTTTAGATATGCCAGGTACCCTACTTAGTCCAGACTAGATAAGTTAGAGTATTGGAGACAAGTGATTGACGATAGAGAGTTTGTGACACAATGCCCATACCTTGACTGTGAACATTGGGATGAGGATGATATTTAGGTGCCCTTTCTTTGTCAGTCTATAATTTTGATTGGTCAGAATCGCTGGGTACTGGAGAGATTCTTGATCATATGGGTGTTTAGATAGTATGGGATGGTTCAGAGTATGCCCCAGGGTGTTTCTCATTACACCTGTCATTAGTCAAATTCTTCAGATTGAGGGCTTGGTTTGTCATACGATGCTGATGTCTAGGAGTTTTAGGCCTTGCAACCGTTTGAGTCGAATATCCATCTTGATATTGTTGAGCCACTAGTTATAGCTGATTATGTTGAGTTTTTGGCCTTACATCCCTTTCCACGTCTTACTATTCTTGATGAGATTGCTCCATTACCAGCAGAGGAGGATGTTGCTATTGCATGTGGTTGTAGGTGGAGGAGAGAGGAGGTTGAGGCTAAGGTGGATGTTGATGTTGTTGAGGATATGGGTGAGGAGGAATTTTGATAGGAGGAGGATAGAGGAGATGAGAGAGATAGTGGAGATGAGAGTAGTGGGGACAACTATGATTTTGACAGTGCAGATGTTGCAGGTGGGTTAGGTTTTTCCTTAGATTTTCTTGAGCATATCATGCCTCATAAGAGGTAGTTGGTGAGAGATGTTGCAAATGAGTTGAAAATAGCGACCTTACAAGTGCAGTTAGAGACTGCTCTGGAGCAACTTGCTTAGGCGCAGGGTTTATTAGAGCAGACTCAGGCTCAGATGTAGCCATAGGCCCAGTCACATGCAAAGGCTTTAGAATCAGTGCAGGCTCAATTAGCCATGGAACAAGAACAGATTGCAGCATTGAAAGATGAGAGGGATGCTGCTAGGTAGACAATAGGGTTAGCACAGGCTCAGGTTATGTCTTTGATAGTTGAGAGGGATGTCGCCAGGTTTACAACAAAGGGTGCTTAGGCTACAGTTGAGAGATTACAACGGTTGGTAGATGGTACCTCCTTAGCAGATTATATGAGAGAGGTTTCCCATATTGGTGGGGAGGTGGAGTACTATAGGAGTAAATATTATGATGTCGTCCCTTCTGAGCAGAGAGTGAGTTTCAGACAGTCTCGATCTGGTAGGACCCATTCTAGGATTGTGAGTGCAGGTGTGACACAACCTCTCTGGAGAGATCCCAAAGATCTTAGTACATCTGGTGGTGGTGGAGGGCCTGATCCTGTGATGCCTACACCTTCTAGAGCTAGCAGCATATGATTGTTGTCCTTGTTGCTTTTGAGATATGATGTATACTTTGATTATATTTTTATACAACCATTTTTGATGTTATATCTCTCTTCATTTTAGACATCATTGTATACTTGACATTGTGATTTTGATCTATATGATATGTAGTGGATTTTATCGATGCATTACGTGTTCTATATGATTCTATGATGGATGCATTTATTTTCTATGTTCTATATTTGTCATGTGATGACCCTATTATGATGTCATGGATGTAACTTATAATCCTGATGATATGTTTATGATTTATGATGTTCTATCTATGATGATGATGTTGTTGGATGCATGATGTATGGATGTAATTTTATTTATATGATGTATGTAATGAACATATGTATGAAATAGATGAAGGATGATGTGTATCTATATGATAATGTATCTATATGTATGATGATGGGTATGATGTTTTTAATGTTTAAATGATATTGTTGATGTAAATGGGATATGTGCACTTTATATTCTTTATGATTCAAAAAGTAAGTTTATGATGTGATGGATGAATGATGATCATAATGAATGATGATATTTGAATGATATGATATTGGAAAAATAATGAACAGATAAATGAAGATGTAACTACCTAATGATTTATTTTTGAATGTTTTCTAATGCAATTTTATGATGTGATGCACATTTTTTAGAAATGTCATGTTGAATGTAAACTATATGATGTAAATGATAAAGATGAAATGATAATTAAATGCTTTTAATGTATGCATTGAGGTGATTATGAAACTATATTATAATGATGATGTTTTTGTTAATGTCAAGTACACTCAATCCATTAATGAGAAAAGATAACATTTTCCTGGATGATTCATCAATTTTGTAATAAATACTCTGCAGATGTAATTCTATCATGAATGCAATCTATTCTACCATGCAAATCTACATACAAACATAGGCATTTTAACAGTCCTTTTTTATCATGCTTTGTATCATCATGGAGCTTTAAAATGTTTAAAGTGAGTACAAGCATCAATGGTATAATGTGAACCAATAATGACCTGAGTACTACTTTCATGATTTTTGATATTGCAAGTGAACACAAGCATCGAGGTATAATTAAACCAAGATGACCTATTTATTTCTTGTGTAAAAAGACAAGAATTAATCACTTTCCTATGTGAATTGGAATTCCATTAGTGATAGTTTGTAGAGCACGTCTCGTGACAATTCACACAGTAATGATGATTAACTCACAAACAAAAAATAAAGAAAATACCATTCTTCTTCTTGGATTCTCTAGTTCCATACATCATTGAGTTGCTCCAAAGAAATGATAACAATGATCAAAGTACAACATATCCAAATTTTGCTTAAAGTATTTCAATCATTATTCAGATTAGATCATCCATCCTAATTTTATGATGGTTTTGTGTTTTCAAGATTTTTGGATCAAAACTAACCTAAAGACTTATCCTAGGGGCCTTAGGGGCTGATCAATGATTAGCCTTGCCTATGTTATACACACAAAGACCACATAGTTCAACTGACACATACTCTATTTTTGAATTTTTGATATTGACCTTTTTGACCTATTTTTTTGGATTTTTTGTTATGATATGGATGTTTGATGTGTTTCCGATGGTGATTGATGTTCCATGTTGGGTTGTATTTCAATCATTATTTTTGTTGCCTTTGTCTTGATGTTGTTTGTGCATTTGATTAAGCTCGATGTTTTACTACCCCCGATGATGTTGTTTGTGCATTTGATTAAGCTCGATGTTTTACTACCCCCGATGATGTTCAGATGTTGCCCCTAAGCTAGGGTGAGATATGACCATGTGATATGATATGATAATGGATGTAAAAGGATGGTGGAAGTAACAACCATGAAATGTGTCCAAAATAGATGGGAGAGCTGATTTGAATCACAAATAGTGCATGTTTCCAGGTTTTCACTGCATGTTTTTATTGCACATTTCAATCTTTTTAATTTTTTTTGTATTTTTGTATTTTTTTTTTAATTTTGTATTTTTCTGTCTTTTTGATTTTTTTGTATTTTTCTATCACCAAGATGCCTATTTTCTAGGTTTTCATCAAGGTAACCATTTTTAGAAACTAATTCATGCACTAAGTGATTCAGGTATAAAACTTTCTGAGATGGATACTATTGATAGGTTCATCAAACAGATCCCCTTTTGGTTTAGACAATTGATATGCTCTTGATCCATACACTAATATGATTACAAAGGGACCTAACCAGTTAGGTTCAAACTTCCCTTTCTTTTCTCTATCCTGTTGATTCCTAGGGTTTTCCTTTAGGACCAAGTCTCCAACTTGAAAGACTCTAGGTTTTACCCTATGATTGTAACTCCTTGACATTATTTGCTGGTAGGCCTTCAAATGATTGACCGCTTGTTGATGACATTTATCCAATAATTCTAGTTCTTGTAGCCTTGAAACTCTATAATCTTCATTTGTAATGATACCTTTTAGTGAGACATGGAGTGATGGTATTTCTACTTCAATGGATAAGATGGCCTCTAATCCATACACCAAGGTGTATGGTGTAGCTCCTATTGGTGTTCTAATGCTAGTTCTATAGGCCCATAGTGCAGGATTTAGTTGAACATGCCAATCATGTCCAACATTGTTTACAATTTTCTTTAGTTTTTTTAGAATTTTCTTGTTTGAGGCCTTTGCTTGGCCATTTCCTTGAGGATAGTACAGTGTTGAGAAACGATGTTGGATATGGAATTGTTCTCATAGTTCCTAGACGTATTAATTTTTAAAAGGCCTACCATTGTCTGTAACAATGTATTGAGGTACCCCGTATCGACATATGAGGTAGTTGAGTATGAAAGATGAGATTTTCTTTCTAGTGACTATTGTCAATGGAACCACTTCTATCCATTTTGTAAAATATTTTGTTGCTGTGATGATGAACTTGTGTCCATTGGATGAAGATGGATTTAATTTTCCTACCAGATCTAGTACCCATTGAAAAAAGGTCCATGTTGATGTGAAGGGATGTAACTCTTGTGGTGGCACATGAATTAGATTACCATGAATCTAACATTTATGACACTTTTTAAGATATTGATAGGACTCCTTCTCCATGTTTGGCCAGTAATACCCTAAATAGAGGAGTTTCTTAGCTAGGGTTAGCCCACTTGAATGGGTCCCACAAATACCCTCATGGACCTCTTGTAAGGATGTCTTAGATTCATGATTTTCTAAACAACAAAGAAGAGTACCATCTAGACCTCTATGGTAAAGGATGTCAACTATCAATGTATGTTTCACAGATTGACGGATAAAGTTATGCTTTTGATTTCTGTAGAGATTAGGAGGAAGGATATTATCTTTGAGGTAAGTATAGATCTCTCCATATAGTGATGTTTTAGTGTCAGTTATTTGGCATATGGTTTGTGAATCAGGATTATTGTATGGAAGGTTTGATACTTGTTCCACCATAAACTCATAATGACCTTGCTTTTTTGGTAATTGCAAAAGGGAAGCAATTATCACCATGGAATCCACAACTTTGTTCTCTATCCTTGGTATTTGCTCAAACTTGATATCCATGAAGTACATTTTAAGATCATCTATCATTTTCTTATATGGCATGAGCTTCTCATCCTTGGTCTGATACTTGTCATTTACTTGATAGATGACAAGTTGTGAGTCCCCATATACTTGCATTTCTGTGATTTTCCATTCAATTGCTATTTTGATGCCAATAATCAATGATTCGTACTCAACTATATTGTTGGTACATGGAAACATTAACCTATAGGATCTTGGGATGGTATTCCCTTGAGGCGTGACAAATAGAATTCCTACACCAGATCCTCTTTATGTGTATGATCCATCAAAATAGAGCCTCCACTGTTGTTTTGTAATATTCAGGATGTCCACATCTGTAAATTCAATATTCATTGAATGATGATCCTATAATGGAGCTTCAGCTAGTTGATATGCTATTACCTATCCTTTGATGTATTTCTTATCAACATATTGGATGTTAAACTCACTTAAGATGATGACCCATTTTTCCAGTCTCCTTGTTAGAGCAAATTTACTGAGTAGATATTTTAATGGGTCTATTTTTGCTATGAGCCTGATTGTATGAGTGAACATGTAGTGTTGCAATTTCTGGGTTGTAGTGACCACTGCCAAATAAGCCTTCTCTATGAATGTGCAGTTTATTTCATATATGTTGTGAGTCCTACTGATGTAGTAAATGGCTTGTTATTTTCCTTCTGAATCCTCCTGTTCCAATAGAGCTGTTAAAGATATGTCAATTGTTGCAATATACAGTAATAGTGGTCTTTCTTCTATGGGTGGCATGAGTATTAGAGGTGATGCCAAATACTACTTTATCTGACTAAAATTTGTTTCATAGTTATGATCCCATTTGAATTAAACATTCTTATGAAGTAGATGATTAAATGGGTGACTCTTCTCTTCCAGCTGGGAGATAAATCTCTTGATGGATTGTAACTTGCCTTGTAGGGACTGTAATTAAATGATATTTTTAGGTGGCAACATCTTCATTATTTCTTTAACCTTAGCTGAATCTACTTCAATACCTTTCTCTAACACTATGTAACCAAGGAGTTTTGTTGATGTTACCCCGAATACACATTTCTTCGGGTTCAACATGACATTGAAATTATCCAGTCTAGTGAATATTTTATCAAGGATTTCCAGATGTCCTTCCCTAGTGTATGATTTTGCTAAGATTTCATCCACATAATCTTCTAGGAAAGTATGCATCATGTCATGGAAAATTGTGGTCATTGCTTGCTGATATGTCACACCTACATTTTTCAATCTAAAGGGCATGACATTCCAACAGAATGTACCCAAAGGGAAAGTTAATGCTGTCTTTTCTTGATCTTCATATGCTATTTTTATTTGGTTATATCCTAAGAAACCATCCATTATAGATAACATGGCATGTCCCACTGTTAGATTAATAATTATGTCAATGTTGGGTAAAGGAAAATCATCCTTTGGGCACACTTTGTTTAAATCTATGAAATCCATGTAGATTTTGATGCTATTATCAAGTTTTGATATTGGTACAATATTTGAGATCCATTCTACATAATCTATGGACCTGATAAATCCTACATCCAATAATTTCTTTAACTCAACTTTAACCATCAAGGCGATGTGAGGATGCATCTTTCCCAATTTTTGTTTGACTAGTTTGATTCCTTTTGGTAGTGATAGATGATGCATGAGGAGATTTGGATCCAATCCTAGCATGTTAGAATAAGACAATGCAAAATTGAAGTGTCGCTCCTCAAATAATTTTGTGAATGCTAGTTTCTCCTGTTCTTTCATGGACTTTGCCAGATGTAGGATATTTTCCTTTTCAGTTGTTCCCAAATTTATAGACTATGTTGGTTCTACCAGTATTGATGATCTATCATGGTAATTCTTTGGGAGAGTGTCAAATATTCCATCCTTCAGTGCCTTGGAAAGGTTTTCACTATTGGATGCATTCTTTATTTTTCTCTTTTCAAAACCTAATGTTGCCTCAGAGAGGTTTTCACCATTAGATTTATTTTTCCTATTTTCATTTTTGCAACTGGAAGATTTGGTACCCTCCTGTTGTGAAGCATCGTTATGAGTGTTATGGATAGAAATTGTACTAGATTTGTCACTACAAATATAGTTTATGATGGCATCATCATTCAAAAATATTGGTAAATGAATAGGTTCAGTGGGTTCCCAGTCAATAAGTTTGGGATATCTCAAAGGTACTAAGTCATCTGTTTGAGTAAGGTTGATAGTTGTGAGTGTTCCAATAGCTAGGTGGTCAAAGTTTTTGGTAGGAAGGTTGAGGTCTATGAGAGTACTTACCTCCAAGTTTTTTGTCTCATTCGATGTCTGATTTTCCTCGCTTGAGTCATCGATATTTGTGGATCCCATTACAAATGGTCTATTTCCTAAACTTTGTCCCTCCTCTCATAAGGGTGCATATGTTTTGCATGACATCAATTTGTTTATCAGTATATGATGTAGCAGATAAATGATCCCATTCATATTCATTTGAATCATTTTGAGAACCATCTCTCATTTGTAGAATCCCTTCTACCACTTTTTGTGTTATTTCCTTTTTTGTTTCCCCTGTGTAACCTAATCCTATTTTATCCTTAGGTTGTAGTGTTAGAGGTTAAATAGGTTCTATAATATGATCCTTTCTCTTTCCAATTGGTCGTTGTCCTTCATAGCCCATTTTTCCCATGATAGCCTTCCCTTTTCCATACTGATCTATTTTGATGTTGATACTTGCTAATGTCGAGGCTTCTTCATTCTTGCATAGCCAATTGATAATAGCTTTGTGTTCTGATTCATCTTCAAGGGTACTTGCTTTAACAAATATTTCATTGAGAGATGTGATTGGTTGTGATGAACATGGTGTATTTGATGTGGTTCGTCCATAGGATTTTGGTGATGGTAGCAATTGTGATAGACACAAAGATTGCTCGAGGGAATATTCTCCTAAGCCTTTGTCCTTCAATTGGACTTTGTCTACAAATTTCTATGATAATTCATTTATAGGACCTTCAATGTTTGATAAAATTGTGTCCGCAATAGTTATTTCCTTTGTTTCATCCTTCTTCTCAACCCACATAGATATTAAATTAGGTTGTCTCTCACTACTAGATGAAGTGGAAGTGTTGACTTCTCTGTTATGGGGTACTAGAGTGTCTTGATTTTATTTTAGCATGTTGCAAGTCTATGGATTATTGTTGTTAGCTGATATTGTGACCTCCTATTCGTTTACTGAAAATTTCAAACATTGATGGTATGTTGAGAGTATCACTTGCATTTCATGGATCCATGGATGACCCAAGAGTATGTTATATGTTAGATCCTTGTCCAACACTTGACAAACAATGTTTTTAACAATTGGCCCTACTTGAATTGGAAGTACAATTAGCCCCTTGGAAGACCTTTCTTCTTCATCATATGCGGCCTTTATTGCTATCTTTCTTCTGGCATCAATGGCGTTGTCGGAATAGCCTAGTGCATGCATTAGTTTCAAGGTACAAATATTTAATCTAGCTTTTCCATCTATTAAGACACGCTTGATGTAGTGTTTATGGATTAGAACTTCTATGTGCAAGGTTGCATTGTGTGGGTGATTTAAGGACACAACATCTTTTTCGAAGAATGATAGACAATGATGTGTGGTAAGATGTCCCACCATTGCTTGGAATTGATAAACATCCAAATTATTGGGCACAATTGTAGCTACTAGAGCTTGTTCCAAAACTTCTTTGTGTGATGGTGAAATTTTGAGAAGTTCCAAAATGGATATTTGTGCAGGTATCTTTTGTAATTGGTCCACGATGTTGTACTGATGTGATGGGGGGTTAGTATTTTTAGATGAGACTTCTTTTAGTACCACTTTGGACTACCCCCTTGTTGTTATATGTACTGGTTGATTGTCTTGTGTTTCCCTGATCTTTAGAACATTGATTTGATTGTTAGATGTGTTTTTGTTTGTCATCATGTTCAAAGATTCAATGTCATTGATGTTTGTGTCAATAGATTGATTATCAATGTCATTTTTCTCAACTTCTAAGAGGCAATGAATGATGGTGTCATCGACATAGTTTATACTTTTTCCTTTACCATTGGAATAAGATTCGCCCTTTTTGTAGTTGGGTAATGGATTGGTAAATGCACTGTGATCATTATTTGTTTGATGCCCTTCAACAAACACCTTCTTCAACATCATTCCACCAGGATGGTTTATCCTTCAGCTCCCAATTTTGATCTTCTAGTAAAGTGATAAGTCTGTTTGCAATGAGCTCCCTCATTGTTGATTCCAAAGTTTGTCCTAATGGGGTAAATCTTTGTTAATAGGATTTTCTTTGATATGATGGTCGAGATTCCCCATTGTTTGTGTTATTGTTTTGAGTAGTGCTTTGATTGTTATTTTGGTTTTCATTTTGATTTTTTTTTACATTTGTTGTTGTCAAATTGAATACTTGTTTTGTATTTTTAGTTGTAGCATCAATGCTTCTAGTATTTCTATTTTTCTACCAAAATTTTGGCTTGTCGTTGTTTAGTGTATCATTGTAGTGTTTAATCACTCCTCGTTTGACTAGGGATTCTTTGATTTTAAGCCCATTCTCGATTACCTTTTTGAATATTGGGGGACATTGCAATTTGAGTCTATAACTCATTTGATCATTTAAGTTGTCTATAAATAATTCAATCTTCTCCTCTTCAGGTATAGATCAAGGATATCTAGTGAACAACTTTATCCATGATTGTAAGAATGATAGGAATTTCTCTCCGTTTTTCTATTTTAGGTTATGCAAATCTTTTATGGTTACATCATGTTGTATGTTGAAGGAGAATTGGGAGATGAATTTGTTGACTAGTTCTTCAAATGATCTAATCCTAGTTGTAACTTGGAGAACCATTCCATGCAATGGGCTCCCAAACTCTTAGGAAATAACCTCATGAGGTAAGTATCTTCTTGTGAAAACTCAAGAATCATTGTTTTGAATTCCCTTACATGGTTAATCAAGTTCGATTTACCATTGTATTTATCATATTTAGGAAATTAACACTATCTAGGGAAAGGTATCATATCCACACATGGATAAAAAGGGTAAGGACAAATTTCCTTTAATAATTATTTTTTTGTGGTTCTTGTTTCCATGTTTTGAATCTGTTCCTGCAAAGTCTTCATTTATGTTGTTAAAACAATGACTTGATCTATTTCCTGTGTGTCACGTGGTTCTATTTCATTTGTTCATGGTGTTTCCTTCAATCGATTCATGTCAAAATCCTTTGGTAGTTTTGCGCCTAACTCGGCTAACATCAAGAGATATTTCTCCATGTCTTGTTCTAAAACCTTTTCCATAAATTTATGAAAACTTGGATCTTGTTGAGCATGTTGTACATCCTCTTGAGTTATTTTGTTGGAATAAAAAAAAAAGGGGGTTTTCTTCAGTCATGTTTGGATTTTTAATTTCCTTCTCTCTGAGTTTTTGTTTTTGCAACCTTGTCAAGATTGGCATACAAGTTTTGGTTGTTTCCACTAAAATTGGATCTTCTATGTTGGGATTAGTGTCAATTTGATTTTAATGAAACCAAATAGAATGATATATTCTATTGATAAGGTTAAGTTAGAAACCTAATTACTAAGTTCTTGTTTCGTGATGGTAGGATGTTAGAATCCTGATGAGGAAACTTGACTTAATAATTTAGATTTGTTTTAATAATTTGACACTTTGCATTTTTCAAGATATGGGTTTATGTTTGAAAACAATTTGTCTTATAAGAACCTACTTTGTTTTAGGTTTTTAGGACACTGTCTGATCTATGAAATGTTTCTGACTGGTAAAATTTTGTGTTTTTGATGTCAAAATATATGACAGTTGTTTTGGAAGGCTCTCTATTTTCCCGTTCTATGGAAGCACTAATACAGAGGGTAGAAGCACTAAAACAGAATGTAAAAGCACTATAATTTCTGGTAAAAGCATTGTTAAATAGAGTAGAAGTGCTAAAACATAGCACAAATGCACAAAAGGACCGGTTAATTCTCTGATATTGGTAATGTTTTTAAACTGATAGAAGCGCTATAAAGTTGATCATAAGCACTGAAATAGATAGCATAAGCACTGTTGTTTTCCATTGAGTGCTAATAGATAGTGTAGAAGTGCTAGAATAGTCTATAGAAGCGTTATCATACTTTCCTATCACTAACAAAGTTTGATTTACTGTTGACAAAAGTGTGTTAATATTGCTTAGAAGCACTAAAAAAGATGGCAGAAAAGCTATATTTTCATTTAATGCCAAGAAGGAAGTGGTAATATGGGCCTCTCATCTACTATGTCTGCTTTCTCTTCTTCATCTAAGACTATGGATGCTGTGAGAAATTGACAGGGTGTTTCATTTTTCTCAAAAATGGATGTTCTCAAATTGTTGATGATGTCAGTTTGGGTACCTTCAATGTGTACATTGCTTGGCCAAAACATTGGGGTGGTTAGCCCTAGTTGTTGAACAGGAGTTGTTGGTTTCCAAATGGTCATAAGGTGTGTTGTATGATGGTTTCAATACCTTTTTGCAATGTTATTCATTACCTGTTTCTAGGCAGGAGGTTGTAACATGGGTCTTCTTGCTGCTATGTTTGTCTTTTCTTCTTCTTCATTTAGGATGATGGATGCTATAAGAAATTGATGGGGTGTTTTGTTTTCCTCAAAAATGAATGCTCTCAAACTATTGATGATGTGGGTTTGGCCGCTTTTAATGTGTATAAGGCTAGGTTGTATGATAGGTGCTATAAGGATTGGTTGTTGAACAGGAGTTGTAGATCACCAAATGGTCATATGGTGGTAACTCCTTGATTTTGGATGTCAAACCTAATGTTTACAAAGACTTGTTTATTGTAAGATTTGATTAGGTCTAGTGGAGTATTCTATGGCAAGTTGTGGGATGGAGGATTGACGAATATGTTGACTATGGTCATATTCCCATGAAAGAGTGGTTCTCTAAATATAGGCTTTTGAATTCAAGGGCTCTATAGCATAATCATCAGTGTAACCCCTAGAAATTCATGAAACCTATGGAGGAATGTTCTATGATGAATCAAAATCTTCCTATTTTGATACAAGAATTGTCTTCTTTTCAAAAGTTTTCTATAACTAAGTGGTTTCTTTTGTTTCGTGATTCTCTTGGCAAGAGATATCTTGAAAAAAATTGTGGTCTTCCAATCCCTAATCTTGTATTTCTTAGTTTGATTTTTTCCAAGTTGTTTTGTATTTTTTTTTTAGGATGATCTTTTATTTGAAATTTAATGATTTTGAAATACACAAAAATTAAATGTAGATAGTTGTTTTTAAGAGTTGTAATCAAAATAGATAGTGTATGTTTAAAAGAACCATGCATGATCCTATTTTCACTGGTTTGATAACAATAGAACACTTCAGATAGACTCACTCTTAATAGTCAAAAGGTCATCGCTATACTCAACAACCCACATCTTAAAATTGCATCAACTCACACAGCCATGTCACCTGCTAGAGGGCGCCTGTGTTTTTGTCTTTTCCAGGTGCGTACTCCAGGTTAGATTTCTCGATCCCCTGAGCAAAAAATCCTTGTCAATTATATGGTGAGTGTCTTGGGGGAAGATTCTTCCCTGCCCTTGCACTGCGAGTATTACAATGTCTGGTTATTGACTCGGTTTGATACTACACTAGGTTCTTAGAAAGGGTTTCCATTTGGAGCGACAAGTGATAAACTCCCTCAGGAGACCTCCCAACCTTTATAACAAAGGATTTGGGGATGGTTATCATGCACACTTCTGGTAAATGAGGATTTATCCATATTTACTTTCGTTTTATAGTGGGTTAGAAAACTTGGCTTTGGTTGTTCCCGCTCAGGTCATTTCTGTAGGGTGAGTACTTTTTGTCACTATGGTAGGCCTTCTACAAGATTTAATAAAGCTTTGAAAATACATAAAATAAATGATAAGTCTAAAATTTTTATCACCCAGTTAAGAGGAGAGCATATACCTATCACCACACAAACACATAAATCAACTTGTTCAATTTTTAGAGCCCAAACTACAATTTTCAGTGTGAAGATGTTGCTTCACAAAAAGACATGGTGTTCATTTTTAATTCCAAATTGAATTGTTTGATGACTACCCTAGACTAATAAATTTTAAACCAATTTGAAAAATGTGTCTATCCTAGGATTGATTCATTGTTAAACCAACTGAAGAAATGTCTATCCTAGATTGATTCATTTTAAATCCAACTGAAGAAATGAAGTTTACTGGATGCGGTTGCGTTAGATCCAAATAACGAATTACACAGAAGCGCTATGAAAAAGGTTAAAAGAACTATAAAAATGGTTGAAAGCGCTATAGAAAGTGTCCTAAGCGTTATAAGATTCTATAAAAGTGCTATAGAATACTATGAAAGTGCTAAACCAGATGTTGAAGGTGAACAACCTGACTGCTGCTAGCCTTTTGATCAACGTGCTAAAATAGTCCTTCAAAGCGCTATAGTTTTCTTCAGAAGTGCTAAAATAGGGAGAAGTGCTATAGTTATTGGCAGAAGCTCTATAGAATCTCCCAATTGCGCTAAAAGAATCACGCCAAATTCCTGTATGAAAGCTTTTCAGAAAAAATGATAAATGCATGGGATACGACCCCGCAGTGGGCACCATAATCTAAGTGTGAATAAGTAAACATGTAAAACACTTCTTAATGAAACATAATATAAGGATTAACATGAATTAAACTAATTTAAAGCACATAGCAAGCTTGAATGCATCCCATTGTCTCCTATCTCCAAAGATTTATCAAGTTATAGAGGCTCTCAGATTTGTAAGCATCGTAACTATTCAAAATGCATATCTAGAGAATGGAATGGATGCTAAATGCAATGATGTGATGATTGCTAATGATTTATAGATGATATGGAGCTACTGTAAAATATTCTGACATGAAATATGATAAATGGAAGCTATAGTAAAAATTAATGATGCTATCGTGATTCTAAATCTATTGATGCTATGATGCTATGATGCTATTGCTTATTGATAAAAATGTTGATGCTATGCTTAAGATGCTTGAGTGCTAATTCCTACAGAGTAAGTTTGCATAAAGGATGATAATTCTTGGGGTCTTTTTCATGCTTCAAAAGGCTATATATATAGATTTCCTGGCAGCACATTTGCACAGGGGTAACATGTTGTGCCCTCAGCACACACGCCCCGTTCGGAACGGGGACCCTCTTTTCTTTCGCCTTGTCGGGTCTATTAGGGCTGCCTCGTTTTGCGTGCCCCCCTTTTTTTGATGTTCTGCATGGTCGATGTTTCTCCAAGGTTTCATCATAAATCGACCATGCCTTCGCTTTTGGGGTTTTGCTGCCCTCCGTGGGCCTTGGGAGTCTCTTTGGCATTTTGGCTCTGGGCGGCCCTGGGCCCCTCCGGGCCTGGGCCTCCGGGGTTCCCTTATCGGGCTTCCCCATTGCATTCGCCGCCCTATGCGACATTCCCTGGGAATCTTTCCACCCCTCGGGGGCCGCCCTGCCGTCTTCTGTTCAAACTTCATCAGAGATTTCCTCGGCGGCGTCTGCCCCTTTGGGCCCCGGGTTGCTGCTCGCCGCCGCCGTCACCCATGCAGCGCGAATATCTCGGCGGCGAACCCCTCACGGCTTCCTGGCATCCAGGCCCCGAGGTCTCCGCCGCCACCGCCGACTCAATTTCAAATTCTACCAACTTTTGGAGCGTCCGTACCTGCAATTAATGAGCGCATTAATGGTGCCTGGGGTATATAATGCCCGGCCCATCAAAATCATTATCACAATCTGAGTTGAAGCGAATTGAAAAGCTGAGCATCCGAAGCACATCATGATCGATAACGTCACGACCGTGGCCATCAACCGCACTCCGTCGATCCCCGGTGAATTTCGCGCCTCCTCGCTTAGCGTTTTTGAGGTAAGTCGTCACCGTCTGCCCTCTAGTGAATTTTCATCAGTTTGGGGAAATTTAATAAATTAAATAAATGGTCAAAATGAAGCAAATGGAAGAACACCCCGTGGCGCCCCTTACCCATGTTTTAGAAATCTCCTAAACCCATTGGAATGGCCCTCCCTTCCGATTCGGGGCTTTCCCCTCGCGCAGTCGTTATACGCGCAGGGTGACCGGTCCTCTCGAGCCCGGTCCCCTCTTTCGTCGTCCCATTGCAGGGTATGGTATCATGCCGACTGCAGTTCTCCTCGCCGGGCCCGGGTCGTCGGGATTCTGTCCCCGGAATGCCTGTTGCGTTTCGCCGCGCCAAACTGCCCAGGCCACCCTGCCTCACGATGGTCGGACCCCGATCTCGCCTTGACCGTTGAATTGAAACCAGGTTGTCCTCCATTTCTGTGCTTGAGCCCCGGACATTGGGGTTCCGTGGCCATTTTTCCGCCGTTTGGCTCGGCGGGGCCCTCGCGGCGAAGTCGCATCTGCCGCCCACCCTCCGGGTCCCGGGCTTCCCTTGGTTGTCTGAATGTAGCCTAAACTTTGCCCTGCCCCGGGACCCTCCGGGCCCGGCCGTTCAAAGTTCCGTCTCCAGAACTCCGTGACGGTTCCGCCGTCGTCCGCGGTGGAACCCTGCCGGCTGCCCAACCTTCGGGCCCCGGGGATCCCTTCGCCGCCACCGTCGCCCAATTGATGCCGAAACCTCACGATGGCTGTCATCTCCCATCTTTCTGGCCGCCAGGTCCCAGAGTCCCTGCCGCCACCACCGTTCGAGTCCATGCAGAATTCATAAGGCGGCCGTCACCCCGCGTCGCCCCGCCTCCTGGGCCCCGGGAGCCGGATCGCCGCCGTCGCCCGAACATTGCAAAAATCTTACGGCGGCCTCCAGCTTTCATCCTCCCGCCCTCTGGGTCCCGGGCCGTCCTTTGCCGCCGCCATTCAAACTATTGCCAAAACATCATGGCGGCCTTCGCACTGCATCCTCCCAGCTGCTGGGCCCCGGAGGTCCGAATGCCGCTGTGCCTAAATTTCATACCACCTCATACCGGCCGTCCTTTGGCCTCACGGGTCCTAGCCCTCGAACTTCTGTGGCTGGACTTCCTCGGCCAGATTTCCGCCTAGAGTTTGCCGTTGCCAACTTCCTTCGCCTGATAGCTTCCCGGCTTGGAACCTCCGAAGCTCCTTAGATCGATCCAAACATACTCAAATTCAGAATCTGACTTCGACCCATCTCCTAAAATTTGTTGTTTTCCATCATGAGCCCCTTAAAGCATCAAAATTTAGCTAAGGAGGGTCTTCGAGAACTTTCAGTCGCATTCTCCCTTCTGGACAACATTCCTGCCAGGGAAGTCTAGCCCTTCGGGCCTGGATTATCCAAACACCCTGAAACGAAGATCGATATTGTCTAAAGATGAAATTTATAATATATTTGAATGGTTATTTAGATGATATGCTCACAATGTGGACTAACATTAACGCTGTTGATGTTTTGTTGTGCTAACTTTTCCCTTTGCTTGCAGGATATATGGAATCGGCTGCAAGAACTTCAGGGGCCTCCGCCGAAAAGGAAAAGGGCAAGAAATCTGGGAGAGCCGCTCGGGGAAAAGACGATAAAGATCAGATGAAGTTTCAGTTTCAAGGTGAGCCGCTCCAGTCAAAGGTCTCGACCGACTGGAAAGAGATCTCGGATGCCAACATCGGCCAGGTGGACATAGATGAGTTCACCTAGAGGGTCAAGGTCGACCCTAAAACAAAGAATGCCAGATTGATACATCAAAGTGGAATAGCAAAGGCTACCGGCTTTCCTCCCTCTCTCATAGCACCCGAACTAGTAATGGCTTGCCGAGAAGCCTACCAAGCTGACACAAGAACAATTGTGGACAAGGAGGGGAACATCCTCACCGACATGTCACCAGAAGGAATCACAAAAATATTCCACATTCCCACATTCCCACACATGGAGGTCCCCACTTTGGAACAGTGCCAGGCGGCGTGGGATGCCAATCTGTTGGGCTGCAAAAAATCAATTAACATTTACTGGCTTAAGGAGAGATGAGGCAGCACTGCAAAGGTTCCCCAAGAACTGTTCCACAGCGACTTCCATGAAGACTATCACAACTTGGCAACCATGCTAAGCAGGGTCATGGGTCTCTCTGTGGCCACCTACTTCCAAGAATGGATGGCATATTACATTGAGCAGATCCTGCGAGGGAACGAAGATGTTAACACCAAGACCTCATTCGACTGGGGAGGCATTATCAACAACTGCTTCCACAAGCAGTTTGTAAACGTCAAGAAGAGCTCCAAGTTCTATATGACCTCTTACCTGGTGTATTCCCTGGCAGGCCAAAGACAATACAGTGGGCTATTCGTAGCACCAGATCAGGGACATAGGCGAGGGCTCAAGCTGTTTGATAAGTACCCTCAACTCCAGTACTGAAACTTCAAGGAGTACTGCCAGGTCAATGAAGCCTTCGTAGGCCACATCATCAGATTGATCACTGGAGACTTCAAAAGGAGGGTTTCCCACAGCGCCAGGGCACTCCTGAAGGAGTATGCCTTCCTGTATATCCAGTTCCCCAAATTCACCTACATCCAGGCTCAGGGTTTCACAAAATGGCCAAACAAGTTGCCAAGGTACCTGAACGATAGGATCATTCTTTTGGAGCTTTCCCGATAGCTCCAACACATCCAGATAGTCTTCGGCAACAAACACGTAGCAGGGATCCCCTATCCCATGACCCTCGGCCAGGGCCTGTACCGACTGCAAACATCTCAATGCGCCGGCAACTCTAAGAAAGAGCTCAAGGGATACAATTTTGAATGGTACACGGCTCGCCCATGAATGGACCCACATGGCCATGCCAGGAAGGCGCTAGGGCTGGCGTACACCTAAAAATACCATATTGAAGACTTTTGGGTGGATTGCAAAGATGACAAGGAAGTACGCATGAGGCACTACATGCGCATGACCGTGCAGTTCCTAAGGAGGGTACAACTGTTCCAGGTACCGGACGAACTCGAGGAAGATGAGTCCACCCTTATGCATCCAAGGTACTCGGCATTTTCCAACCTGGCAATCCCCTCCATAGATTGGGATGAGCAAGAGGTCGACGACCTATACACAATCACTCAGCTGATCATAACTCGCACTAAGGAGTGGGTCGATGGGCAGGTGGCGCAACTGAGGCAACAAGGAGTGGTCCTAACATATGAAGTGTTCAAGAGTGAGCCAAGCACCGTGGAGGACGTTGCCACCACCACATTAGCTGGTGAGACTTCCAAGTCTCCCCTAGTTACTAGGTCTCAAAAGAGAAAGGGAACAGAAACGGTACAATCGGTGGACCCCAAGGAGCAAGCGAAGAAGGACACGGGAGGCTCATCTCCCAAGAGGCTCAAGCAAACAGTGACGACAACAGAAGTGCAGCCTACCTTGCTTCTTCCTGCCCCTCCTGGTGCATCACCCGCTTCTCAGGCTATGGTCGCCTCATCTCCACCGGCAGTGGACATCTCTGTCCATCTCGCCCCTTCGCCCACAGCCGGGTCAGTGATCGTTACTGACTCCTCTTCCGGCATGACCACTTCCCTTTCCTCTTCTGCTGCCATGTCACCTATTACATCCCTCCCTCTAGCTACAATTACATTTCCCATTCCCATCGCTGCCATGCCCAAGGCCCTCACTAGACATATGCAGAACCTTCCTCCTGAGCTCTCACAAATACTGATGAATCCAGCTCTCCAAGCGGCCCTTGCCCAAGTCCTCACGATGACTCAACCTTCACAACCGCCAACAGGGCCGCCAGCCATGGAGGCTACAATGCAAATCTTGGAGAAGTTGGAGGAGCAGGAACGGGAAGCTTCGAAGCCCATAAAGGAGGAGGCTGATGATTATTATGAGCACCCCGAGTACGAACACAGGACCATCGACAAGGTGGCCTATGAGGAAGAAGAGACAGGCTCTTCTGAGAGTGGAGATGAAGAGGAGGGCTCGGGTACCAAGGAGGTTGTCCAAACATTTGATGAGGACCTTGAGGAGGAATTGGCGCAGCAGCCAAAGAGCGTTGAGGAGGAGGCTGAGGGGTTACCACATGATGAAAGGGGGTAGCCGCCAGAAGAACAGCAAATAGAAGATATCACCAAGGCCGAAACCCATGCTATCAAGGGCCCTGAGGCTGAGGTTGCGGAAGAAAAGAAAGAGGAGGCAGCAAAGGGAGACAGCCCCACCCAGCTATTATCTACCAGGCTGCCCGTCAAACGCCTTGTGTTCTATCATGACTCTGACGAAGAGGAGGAGGACACTACCAAAGAAAGGGGGGACACTGCTAAAGAGAAGGAGGAACCCCGAAAGGAAAAGGAGGTAGAAGTCTTGCCTATAACAGAAAAGGGTGAGGGTAGCCATGATGCACCCAAGGACAAATCCGCCATGCCCAACTGGTTGGAGAAATAGCTGGAGGAGACTACTCCTATTCTGAAAGACCCAAGGGAAAGATTGGAGGCCATCTTGGCTTGATCCCTAACAACAACGAAGAAGGAGAAGAAGCCTAAAGTCCATTCCAAGATAATGATGGACGCTTCCGGCTCCCGAGCAACGCAAGTTGCAATGCCTATAGTTGGCCAAGCAGGGGTGAGTTACAACATCTCCACCATTGATTTGGGGACAACAACTAGGGAACAAAAAGTTGAACATCTGGAAGAATTAGTGGCCACAGTGGTACACCTGATCAAATAGGACAAGATCACCAAAGACGAGCTCAAGGCACAGGTTGCTGCCCTAACTGATTACATCCAGCAATGGTCCTTACTGGATGACCTACCCACTACCTCTACAGCCGCACCGCAGTTGCTCTCCAAGGAATAGATTGATAAACTGGAGAGAAGGAGGAAATTGGAAAAGACCACTGAGGATTGGTTCCAAAAGGTCGTAAGTGTCAAAAATGAGGGGATCAACAGGGCTGTGTAGATAGCCAATAAGTTCTTGGACCTGACCCAATCCCTGGAAAGCACGAGGAGGCTCTGCACCAATTTCCCTGCGATTTACGACTCTGCCTTCCCAAGGGTTGAGGCCATCCTCCAGATGCCTGAGGATACATGGGAAGAGAAGCTAGAACTAAAGAAAGAAGATAATTGGCTGGTAGATGTATGGCACAGAGATCTCATCAATCGGAAGGATAGGTTAGAGCAAATCCTGGGCAGGGTGGATCCAGATGTTGCGTGGATCAAGGAAATCTGGGCAGAATGCACTGAGTATCTCAAGCTAATAACGGGCTATGATATGCCCATGGTGCAAATGGATGCTGAGAAGGTGAAGTCATACTTCCAGGGTAAGATGAAGGACAGGACAACTAGAGAAATCACCACAGAATTCCTGAGTTTTGCTGCCCACGCCTTCGATCGATCAGAGCTTTTCTAAGATCAAGGCTCGAAGTATGATGAAGACTGGAAAAGGCTGGAGGATAACGCTAAAGAGTGGAGCTACCAGGCATTGAGATGCGAGATCCTCGAGATCGACAAGCTCCAAGTGGTCATCCTCAAGTATATAGAGCACACAACTTCCGAGAAGCAAGAGGACAGCCCAGCCAAAGAAGAAGATCTCCCTGAAGGGTAGCTACAGCCAAGAAAACAATAATTAGCTACAGGACGAAAGAGCAATAGTGTCATCCACTAGATGACGAAATAGGGAAGAGACAAAGAATGTTTTTAAATTGTAAATCTATTTGGGGGTAGGTGAAACCCTATTTTGTAATGAATCTTGGCCACACAATTGTAATGAATCTTGGCCATTCATTTAACTTTTGGAAAACTATAAATAGAGCACTCCCCTTATTTGCAAAGTGAGAGTTGAGTTGTTGTAAAGGCATGCTGCAGAAATTTATAAGAAATATCATTGACTTGGTGTATTTCCTTGATTTCTCTCTTTCTATTTGATTCATTTCTCCAAGTTCACATGTTTAGTTTAGATCTTGTGGCTGTTTAGTTAGCTGTTTGCTGTATTTAGTTGAATCTGAGGAATGTTGTTTGGTGTTTGTGAAAATTCCTGCATTGTTGATGATCCCTTAGTCCATACTTTTTGCTGTTTGCTGAAGGTAGATAGCTGTGCAAAGTTAGCCTGGACTTGATTTGAAGCTGCCCCAAACATTTATCTTTAATTCATGCATGTATATGGTGGATGAAGGATGAAATATCTGCAGCCCTTAGAAGATAGCACAATTTCCATGATACTGTGAAATCCTTGGTTAAGTGGGATATTGTTTGAAAGATTGTCCATTGCAGGAACTCCATTGTCACTATTCTCAGCGAGCTTCAGACTTAGGAACTTCTCCTTCCCTTCGCCCTTTTTCACTTTTTTAGAAACTGAACAATACCAAGGTTCATTACACATTGTAAAGCCAAATCTAACAACTAGATGGAGTTCAAGATTGTTGTTTGAACCTACAGCCAGCATATAATTTCCTTTATTCTAAGAACTCCTTTTCGAAGATCCAACTTCATGTTTTATGTCCAGACTTTGTATTCTATGTAAGACCTCCTTGTGATTCCAGCAAATCACATCAAACTACTGAGATATCTAAGCACTGTCATGACCTGACATCTGAGAGACCTTGGGATAGTGTTCTGCAATCCGATTGTGGGAGATTGTCTTTCAAGAGAGGTAGTGCACCTACGCACTGCCTGTGTTGAGAAGTGCATAAAAACACCATCAACATAACACAATAGAGGCTGAGATTAAATTTGGATATTTGAATGGTATGAGATGAAAAGCTGGAGTTGATCATGGGGATTGTTCCTCCCCATGAAAACACTAGGCAAGATGATAGCAAAGATAAAAGGAGGAAGATTGAGAGGATTGCCTCTAGGTTTGTCCCCAAATCTTTCTCATGAATGCCAGTTATATTAATTAGATTTGAAAAATTTAATTTTATTGGTGAGTGAATAGAGGAATTTGATTTATGCTTTTTATTTGAATTTATTTGATTTATTCAAATTTAGAAAAATAGGAAGATTTAATTAAATAAAACAAATATTTGATATTTTCTCATTTAATAAAGAGGAATATGATAATTCAATAAATCTTTTAGGATATCTTTATTTAATTAAGAGGAAATATGATAAGATAATTAAATTACACAAATTATCAAAGTTGTGTATTTAATTTAAGATAAAATTAATGGATAAAGTATAGAAGAAATAATAATGATAATAATTAAAATAAAACATAGTATTTAATCTTGTTTATTTAATTAAGAGGAAAATAATATGATAAAATAGAAGAATTAATAATGAACTTAATATATATATATATAAATAAATATTTATATTTATTTACTAAGTAGATGAATTAAGATTAATTAATCAAATAAGTCATATTTAATTAATTAGATTCTCCAGACCATTTTTAGGTGTATACATCCACCAATATAAATTATGCTTTACTTTGAATTTAATAAATAATTATTATTCATTTTCTATTTGAATAATGACTAAAGTCCTGATTAATAGGCTGATTGAAAAATATTTATAACTTTCGAACGGTATCACATTTTTTGAATCTGAAACATATGTCACATTCTATACTTCACATACTATAGGATTAAAGAAAATTTAATTTCATGAATTTTTGACCAAGTTAAGGTGGTCAGACATACGATTTTTTATATTTTTTAAAAGTTTTAATAAATTTTTTATAATTAATTATTTACTTGGAAAAAAATTACAAAAAAATATGCATCACATCAAGACATGAGTCTACTTATATCTAAAATATTATAAAAAAATAAATTTATAATTTTATTGTGGTTAGGGTGGTCAGACAAAAGCCTACTTTTTTTTCCCTGAAATTTAAGTACTACTGCATTGAAATTTCAAATTTTCACCAAATAGATTAAAAAAAAAAAACCTAGTGGTTTAGAAACTATATTCAATTTGCTACAGATTCTATTCTTACATATTTTTGAAACAATATAGCTAACTTATTAAAATTTTTATGTGAAGTTTCCTAACTCTATTTTTTCTAAATTTTTCACCACTTAAAGGCCTATTTTTTCCATGATGATCCTTCACATACCCACAATAATAGAGATATTAGGAGAAGGCCCAATTTGATTACTATTATTATTCATGATTTCATCCTTTTTTTATAAGGGCTTGTTCTCTTGTGCCATAATTTCTTCCCTAGTAGGAGAGTCTCTAGGGGAGTAACAAACAAGATGTTCATCACCTTCCATGGTTAAGTTTTGTAAAGTAGCTTCACCACAACTAGGGGAGACATCAAGAGAAGGAAAATCATGTTCATCAATGATTGGATACTTTCACTCACATAGATCTTCCCAAATGGTACTAGGAAAGGGAGAATTGAGATTTTCATGAATTTCAAGTGTTTCTTCTAACAGTATTCTATTTTCCACATGACTAGGAAGGATATTAAGAGAAGAATCAATGTGATTATCATCATCATCTACAATTACATCCCTATGTCCCATAATGTCTTCCAAAATAGGATAGGTAGGCAGAGAAACATAAAAAGGGTTGTTATAAATCTTAAATTTTTGATTATCTAACACCAACATATCCTCATCATTATCACAAGAGGGGAAGATGTTGGGAGATGAAAGTAGGTGGGTTTCAATGATCTCTTATTGTGTTGTGTGATCATAATGGTTACTTATTGTTATGTCCTCTTGTTTATTAGTGTCTTTCCTAATAATAGAGGTAAGAGGAGAGAAACAACTAGGGTTGTCAAAAAACTCATCAATGAGTTCTTCTAACACTAAAATATCTTCTTCATGAGTAGGAGAGATATTCAGAGAAGAAAAAATGTGATTTTTATGATTTCCCAAGGTTTCTTTCACTAGACTAACCTCACTCATAGAAGGGATACTAGGATATGGATAAATGATGAACAACAAGAGAGGGGCAAAGACCTCATATTCATATGCACTTAACAAAAATTTCTTACAAAACTCAAAAAGATCAGAAAATAGAACATGAAGTATGATAACTATAGCTTTTTGCAATGAAAACATGATGTAATGATTTTTCTACAAGCTTGAAGTGAAAAAAATGATAAAGAAAACATGCCAAAGGATAATACAATTTTTAGATTTTGAACATGATAATTGACTGATTATGCTATGTAACAATGTGAGAATGAAAATTTGAAATTAAGAAATGCATGAAATGAGCCAAATTAAGCTAGATCTAATGAAATTCATGTAATAGAAACTCAACCAATTGAAACAAATAACTAATGGCAGCAAACAAAACTACATAAACAAGGTTTTCAATGCTATAAAAGGCAGTTTTAGGGCTGATATGGGACTAATCCACCTAGAGGGGCATATGAGTCCTAGTGAGGGTTTTTTTCACAATTTTCTACAAATTTTAAGTGATTTTTATGTTGTATGATATGTAACCTAAGTGCAAGTGCAGTTTTTATATGATTTCCAATGATTTGAGATGCAAAAATGCAAGCTACATGTACTTTTACTAATGCAAAATTAGAAACCCTAGAATGCCAATTAATTAATGCAAACCCTAACGCAATGTTAATGCAAGCTAGATCTAGGATGATGATGGACTCCAAATCAGAAATGAAATGTTCTAAATGTGGCAATAGAAAAATTATGCCTTTTCCTTGCTTGATTTAAGAATAATTGATGATCAATTGGACTTAATATTTCCTTGATCTTGTGTTGTGATGAGTCTTACACATCCACATTAGGTTTTGGAACCTTTTAAAGGTAAATAAACTTAATTTTTCCCTAATTTAGTGTTGTAAAGTGTATTTATTTACAACTTGACCTTAAATCTAGGAGGCTTGTAATCTAAATGGACCTAATCTAGTGTTGTAATGTGTTGTACACTTTCACATTGGATTTGGAGCCCTTTCTAGCTGAATAGACCTAATTTTACCTTAATTTAACATTGTAAAGTGGATTTATTTACAATTTCACATTGAAATTTGGGACATATTGCATTTATGACCTTAATATATCATCTTTAATAGGCCCATAAGTCCCTAAATTATGCATCCCAAGGCATATTTTAACCAAAATAATGACATAAAACTCGTATAAACTTAATTTCTTCACTCCTTGATATTCTCTCTCTTAAAATAGGCCTTGTGGGAGCCATATTCCACCTTGGGCATATGAGTCCCATCAAGGTGGGACCCATATTCCATTGATGGTGTATGAGTCCCATTTGATCTATTTTTAAGGTTTTGAGTGAGAAAAATTGGGTTTTAAGTTCAAATTTCATGTATGTCAGCCTTCAGGATCTAATACATGAGATATTAGATGGATTGCTTATATAAATGAGCTTTCAAACCATTATTTCATAATGCCTACATGTTATCAAGTCAAGAATTCAAGAGTTAAGCATTCCAAGACTTCACAAGATTGTTAGGAGAGTTTGCAAGATTATTTCTAAAGCATTCAAGAGCATATTTCGTCATCACTTGTTGTAGCAATCTAAGATCCATCATCATACCGAGGATAAAAAACATAAAGCATGTTATTGAGTTAGTTTTGTGATTTAGCATTGAAGATCCACAATCAAGCATTCTTCTACACTTATTGTCAAGATAAAGATCTACATCCTTCATGGCCATTTCATGTTGAGTTGTAGATTTACAAGGCATCATTCAAGGTATCATTTTCCATAATTCATGTTCTTTGTTTTATGTTTTATTCCTTAATTTCATTATCTCATCATTTGGTTTAATTACCTACAAGGGGTTTCACCAAGGCAAATCCCTATTCCCTAACAGTCAACACTTTTTCTCTCTCTCGTTGTGTGATTGTAGATCTAGGTGCTTCAAAGAATTTTAAGATCTTTTGAAGACTAGGTTGCAAGGTTGATAAAAGTAAATCCATCACAAGGTTTCTATCCTCACAAAAAGTCATCTACAACCCCAAAAATTAGGGTTTTAGATTTGGAAACAAAGTGGAACAAAAAGAGAAGACATTGAGGACCAGATTTAGACTTTGAAGTTCCAGAAAACCCTAACTAGACTCATATGCTAGTACTCATGAATGAGTCCCATTTTAGGTCATTTTTCAGATTTTGGTAGTTTTTGATACCCTTTTTCCAGAAACTAGTTCTTGCATAGAAACCCTGATCTGGGACTGATTCACCTGTACTGGCATATGAGTCCCAATAGGCCTAAATTTTATGTTATTTAGTATTTTGGGACTCCATTAAAGTTCTCTTAGGTTTCTAGGTTCTCCTTTGTACTTTTCTAGTTTGTCATTTTGATTTATAGTTCATTTAGTGGGATTTTATGCATCATTGATTTCAATCATTAGATCTTGTATTTCATACATTTTTCTAAGCCCTAGGTTGGTGGTGAACTCCTCATTCAACCTCAATTAATATCTAAACATACCCTAAGATATCCTATTGTCTCATCTCCCCCTCTTTTCTTCATTGGATTGAGATCTCTAAGGTGTCCTTGAGTGTAGAAAATCTGAAATAGGAACCCTATCCTTATGCTCTATGCCTTAAAGGTGAGGAGTACTATTTTCATTCCTTTAGTTTTCTTTTGGTTATTTTTCCAAAACAAAGTTATTACTATTGAAAAATCTTGTGAAAAGGGGTTTATGATGCCTAGCATATGTTTTTTTTTGTGAAGAAGTTGGGGAGGATGTGTATCATCTTTTGGTTGGTTACAGGTTTGTGGGGTATGTTTGGGCCTATGTGCTCTCCCTTTAGAATTTGAGTTGCGTCTTCTTGGCTTCTATTAGGGATTTTTGGTCTCAATGGTGGGGTTTGTCCTCTAATCTAGCTCTAGACTTCCTTGGGCATCTTACTCTTCCTTATTTGGTGTGGGGAGTTGGATTGGAAAGAAATAACATTATTTTAAGGGATACTTCCCTTTCCCCTATCATTCTTGACTTTAATATTTATGTTCTCATCAAAGAAAACATTCTTTTTAAGGTTCCCTTTTAGGTTGGGCCTAATACTTTTGTTGCTCTGAGTGATGCTCTTGTCTCCAAAAATTGGAATCTCCCTTGTTATATGTCTCTTTCTTTAAAGAAGGTAAAGGCTTCCAAGAGTGATGTTGTGTGGAAAGCTCCTCCTGTTGGTTGCATGAAAGTCAATTATGATGGAGCTGAAAAAGGTAATCTGAGACTTGTTGGTTATGGGAGAGTGTTGTGTGATTCTATTGGTAGGTTTGTTTCCACGGTGGTGCTCCCTTTGGGAACCTAGAAAAACCACTTTGAGGAAGCTTTTGCTACCTACCATGATCTGAAGTTGTCTCAGTCTAAAGGATTTATAAAGGTTTTGTTAGAGGTTTATTCCTTAAATATTATCAATAACCTTAAAAGGTCTATGCATCCTTCTTGGTTGATCAAACTTATCATCCTTGATTCTTTAGCTATTTTGAATTCTTTTGATCAATTTTTCATTTTCCATATCTTTAGGGAGGGGAATTTCATGGCTGATAAATTTTCCAATAATGGGGTTAATGAATTTGAACCTAAAGTTTGGGAAGGGAACAACCCCCTCCCCATCGACATCCTATAAATTTTCAATCATGATATTTAATTAGCTTGAGGAGGGGGTACCCTTAATGATTTTACTAAACTATATGTTGATTTTCATGTGGTTTATTGACTCCAAGTTTGGTTTTGTATGGGTCATAACCTTGTAATTTAATAATGTGGAAAAGTTTCATAAAGATCTGCATTCAAGAGTAATTATTTCCTCTTGTCACTTTATCTTTCCCACACAGATTGTGGGTGATTGCAAATCTTTCTTTTTCTCGAGGCTTCTTTTATTTTGCATTTTTTGTAAATATTTGAAGTTTCTATGCAAATATTTGAAGTTGTTGTGGTTTTTCTTTATTATTTCCATGGGAGGAGAGATGAATCGTGTTGAGACAATTTCTTCTGACTCTTCCAAGAGTAACAAGAAGTTTTGAGGGTTTTTGGAGGTATGGGTGTGACTCCCTATATTGAAATACTTCATGGTTGCGACCCTAAGGTGTCGTAGGCTTTTGTGAAGGGATGGTAAAGCAAAGTATTGAGGGTTTTTAGGATGGAATTCACCATTACTTAAGACTTCATTGGTAATAGAATGGGATATGCTATTGAGGGGAGGAAAGTTTATAGGAAAAATAAAGAGTTCAATGCATCCATGACCATCTTCTTCAAGGAAAATTAAAGGAGTAATCTAGAGAAAGAGAAATGTGGTGGTTTTGCTCATAGTTCTATCAAGACTATTTGGGGTGATTTGGTTGAAGAGATCATGAGGTATTTTATTCTTGATGTCCAATTCTCTATTCTTGTTGGTTACCATTTTTTTCTGCTAAATAACTTTAGGCATAAGAAAAATGTTTCTTTCCCCTTTTACTTGCTTGCATCTCTTGAAAATGGTATAAAGGATCATAAATGAAATATTAAGAACCCTATCCTTTTGTGTCGTAGAAAAAAGTTCCCTTTGCTTGACATGAGATTAATTCTTGATAAATTAGACTTAATGAGGCCTTAATCTAGTGTTGTGAGGCATTTTATGCATCCACACTAGGTCTTAGACCTTTGAAAACTAAATAAAATGCTTTGAACGACATCTTGTGAAGATGTTGTGAAGTGTTGTAAGACATTTCTACATTCTTCTAGACTCTATTAATTACATTTTACCTAAAAATACCTTTTCATTCATCAACAAGTCCTATTTTGAAGTGTTGTAAAGTATTCTAAGAATATTTCACACTTTTCTAGGCACATCTTCACTATTTATCCCTTTCTCATGCTTTATTTGACCCCTTTATGCTCTTAGATGCTTAATTAAGTGTATTTTTGAGTATTATCCCAACAAACATAATTAAATACAATATATTTCATGACACATGTTTTTAAGTCCTAGGTGGGACCCATTCATAATGGGTGGGGAATGAGTCCCCCTTGGCCCCAAATTCAAAATATTTTAAATTTCCTTTCAGGATTTTATTTAAAAACACTTGATGTTAGCTTGTGATGAGGAATGAATGGTATACTAAGGAATAAGAGTGTATAAATATATTTTTTTCTCCTCATTTTATATTTCATATTCATCCTTCAGCTCACACACATACATTCTTCACATCATTCATCATGTCTATCTTCTATCTCAAGTCAAGCAAGTTAGGGCTTTCACATTGCAAGTCATCAATTTAGCTTCCTAAGACATTCAAGGGAAGATTCTACATGTTATGATGTAGAATTTCAAGATCATTCATCATAGAATGGTAATTTATTCCATTGTTGCAAGTTTCAATCCTTTCTTTCATCATTTTGGTTTAATTACCTAAATGGGGTTTGACCAAGACAAATCCCCATGCCTTAACAATCAACATTTCTTATTTTCTTCTTGTGTGTTTACAGATTTAGGTCTCTTGGAAGCTTGGAAATCATTGAGGATCAAGTTGTAAAGTCATTCAAGTCATCCCTTCATCATTCAAGTCAAAGAATCAACAAAAATTCACTTTCAAACCCGAATCTAACAGTTTCAGAAGTGGACACCTGTAGGAAGCAAAAGTGTAGATCAAGCTCCACATAATCAACTCCTGAATTTTTAGATTTCTATAGGTGGAATAATTCGCCACCCATGGCGAATGATTCCCGTCTGTAGGCCTGAAAAAGTGATTTTTTAAGAATTCAGCTCCTGACAATCAAAAATATATTTCTAGGACTTTTCATCAAAAGAAAGACTAATTCACCATGAATGGAAAATTAGTCCCAGTGGCCATTAACAGTGACTTTTGGAACATTCCAAAACCTTCTACCAATAGTAATCTACCCCTAGGTGCACTCTTCAATTAGTCTCATCAGTTTCTGTTTTCATTTGTTTAAGTTTTTAGTTCATATTTGTAATCAACACTGCATTTTCCAACATCTTGCATTACATTAGTTTACATTAATTTATTTAAATTTTTAAAAATTCAAACACATCCACACACATTTCACATCCATTTCCCACCCATCCTTACATTAATCTTGAGTGAAACATTGTGCATTTTTGGACCCATCTTTCTCCTTTAGGTGAAAAACCCAAGAGTGATAGAAAAAAATTAGGTCCCAAAATCCTTCATTTCATTTTGGTGAACCTGAAATTTGAATCTCCTCTTTTCTGATTTTGGAGTCCATTAGTCATTTAAGAGTTGCTTGCATTACATTTTGCATTAGTTAGCTTGCATTCTAGAGTTTCATTTTTGCATGAGTAAAAGTGCATAATAGGTTGCATTTTTGCATCTTTAATCATTGCAAAGCTCTGAATTTCAACATTTTTCATTTAGCTTTACATGATAGCACTTAGAATTCATACAAATCAGTCATAAATTTTTGAAAATTTTACAAAAAGTCCATACTACTACTCACTCTCCACTCTGGGCGAATTGGTCCCTTCTCACCCCTGAAACAACATTTTATAGAACTCAGAAATTGTTTTTTAGGATTTTGTTTGGTGTCTTAACTTGCATATATTAGTCAGTTGCATTACTGTAGCATGCATTTTGTTAAATTTCACTTCAAATAGCTCTTTTCATGCATTGTTTCATTTCACTTTCTCCAATCATACAATATCAATTTCAAATTGTTGCATTAAACAAACACTTAAAAAATTGAAAATTGCATTGCATTGTACTTAGCATGTTTTCTTTCAAAAGATATGTTCTTGCTTGGATTAAACATGGATTTTGTACACATAATATCCCCTTTCGTGAGTTTTCTTTTGACTACCATAATAGGGACTTTACAAAACAATCCATTCATACATTTCTTAATCTTACATTACCCATTGGTGAGAATGGGAATGTAGACAATCATAACACACATACTTGTTCTTCTTCTGATACCTCTCCTATTAGTGATGAAGGTATTTTTATGGAATAAGTCACAAGCCTTGAAACTCTTGATTTTCCATCTCCTTATTCCCCTTTGGATGACCTTACACAACAAGAAAATTCGATCCTAGACACATTCCTCAGCATCACCTTACCAAGTCTTCATTGTCATGATAACCAATCTTGTTCATCTCCTAATATCCCTACTCAATGTCAAGAGGATAGGATGGTATTAGAAGGCACCCCTTTTCAGAATCATGACACCCTTGACCTTCCATTTCCTAATGTCCCTATCCTATGGGAAGATCTTTTTGACAACCATAGTGGTTCTTCTCTTGATACCTCCTCCACTTGTGATGAAGCTACTTTACAAACCTCAAACTTGGATGAACATATTACAAGCTCTCCTTGTAGGGTAGATAACATGGGACAAAAGAATGAGCCTATGAACACACATCATTCACCTCCTCATAACCCCATCATTGATCATTCCCCTATTGGCAACGAAGTTATTGTGGAAGAACATAGGCTTACTTGTCAAGAACATGTGGCTGCTTGTTCTCCCAAAAACTCTCCTCCTAGGGAGACTATCATGGCCTTGAACTATGGCAAACAAGTGGTTCTTGATTTCCCCCATTGAGAGATACATCAAAACAAACCTGCTGAGGATATGAATGCACTAGTGTTCATTTGATTCCCTTTGATCAATGAACCACATACATATCCCATAGGAAATATTCATAATACTCTCATCCTTTACCCAACTTCATTTAGTCTCACACAACATACCCCTAACTCATCCTTCACACCTAATTTCCTTGAATATCATCCTTTTTGCAACATTTAAATTGTCATCTCATAAAATTCTCAAGATTTGAATTTCTTTAGATTTTGTATCCTCCTATGATGAAGAAGATAAAATCTCACAATCTATAGAGTCTTGAATAGGTATGACAACTAAGCAAGATGTATCTTAATCCCAATCACACAACCACCTTTTCCTCTTTATCAAGAAGGTATCTTGTCAAGACTTCTCCATGATAACTTGATCACCCTCCCTCCAAGAACTTGAAAGAAATGCTATTCCAAGACTTCATTTTGTGCATATCATAGAGTTCATGGTAACTCTACTAATGAATGCAATGTTTTGAGTCATAAAATCCAACATTTGTAGGAGTTTGTTATGCTTCCCTATGTGGGGGCATCTCATTTCTCTAATTTCTATTGATTTTCACTCTCACATGCATTTAATCAATCCTTTCGGCTCACTCTTGTCCTCCACTAAGTGGGGGGAAGGGGTTCAATAGCCTTTTCCTTGTATGTCACTTGTGGCTGGCTTCTTGGGCTAGTCGTTAACTTTTCATGAATACAAAAGAGAAAGCTTGGGATGTGGATGACATGCCTTAACTTGGCTCACATATTACATACTTCTATATCTCATGATGTAGCTTAATAGAATAATATGACTTGGCATAGGGATTTTCGAGTAAGCTCTCATGTCTTCCTCTTTCTCTTCTACTTTAAAGAAATTTCTCTTAGTACGAGTTCTCACAACTACTCTAAAGTGGAGGCATACATCACCACTCATGTTTCATTGTGTGATTTTCTTTTTCTTGTGATTCCCTCTCTTGGAAGCATTAGGCACAATGTTTCCTAGGATGAGACTGTTTGCATTTATCCTCTCTTGGAGACATTGAGCATGATGTTCCCTAAGATGAGACATTGCATGAACAAAGAAAAATCCCTTTGAACAATCCTTACATTATTTTGCATTAACAATGTCTATAAGTATCAAAGTCATTTCATATTCCTTTGTGGAACCTTGTTAAAGTTATCAATAGGTATAACTTTGATATGGTTGAGCGAGAAGTCAAACTAGTGGCATGACTTTTCCCCATAGCCACTTTTTTGCTTTGTGAGTGCATACCAACTAGCATATGTATCTTACCTTTTGGGATTTCTCACCACGCGGAAAACTAGTTCCATGGCCCTAGAGTGAGTATGTTGTGGCCTTCTCACCCCATAGATGAACTAAAGTTTTGTGGCCCCAGAGTGAGTACATCTTTTCCACCGCATTTTTTCCTTTCAGTCTTACCATTGCATGGTTTTGTATCTTGGAGGCTTGACCTACATGTGAATCTCTCTTGAATGTCTACTTTAGTGTGAGTTTGAAGCAAGTTCATCCTCTAACTAAAGTGGGGGCTAATTAATTCATTATAAATTAGACTTAATGATGCCTTAATCTAGTGTTGTGAGGCATTTTATGCATCCACACTAGGTCTTAGACCTTTGAAAACTGAATAAAATTCTTTTAACGATGTCTTGTGAAGATGTTGTGAAGTTTTGTAAGACATTTCTACACTCTTCTAGACTCTATTAATTACAATTTACCTAAAAATCACATTTTCATTCATCAGGAAGTCCTATTTTGAAGTGTTGTAAAGTCTTGTAACAAGCTTTCACACTTTTCTAGGCACATCTTCACTATTTATCCCTTTCCCACGATTTATGTGACCCCTTTATGCTCTCATATGCTTAATTAAGTGCATTTTTCAGTATTATCCTGACAAACAACATTAAATAAAACATATTTCTTAACACATTTTTTTAGGTCCTAGGAGGGACCCATTTGCCATGGGTGGTGAATGAGTCCCTGTTAGCATCAAATTCAAAATATTTTAAATTTCCTTTTGGGATTTTATTCTAAAACACTTGATGTCAGCCTGTGAGGAGGTATGAATGGGATGCTAAGGCACAAGAGTGTATAAATATGTGTTTTTATCCTCATTTTATATCTCTCATTCATCCTTCATCTCACACACATACATTCTTCACATCATTCATCATCAATCTTCTATCTCAAGTCAAGCAAGTTAGGGCTTTCACATTACAAGTCATCAATTTAGCTTCCTAAGACATTCAAGGGCATATTCTACATGTTATGTTGTAGAATTTCAAGATCATTCATCATGGCATGGTAATTTATTCCATTGTTGCATGTTTCAATCCTTTCTTTCATCATTTTGGTTTAATTACCTAAACGGGGTTTGACCAAGGCAAACTCCCATTCCCTAACAATCAACATTTCTTCTTTTCTTCTTGTGTGTTTGTATATTTAGGTCTCTTGGAAGCTTGGAAATCATTGAGGATCAAGTTGTAAATTCATTCAAGTCATCCCTTCATCATTCAAGTTAAAGAATCAAGAAAAGGTCACTTTCAGACCCAAATCTGACAATTTCAGAAGCTGACACCTATCAAAAGTAGAAGCGCAGATCTAGCTCCACAAAATCAACTCCTCAATTTGAAGATTCCTGTAAGTGGACTAATTCTCCATCCATGGTGAATGAGTCCCATCTGTAGACCAAAAAAGTGATTTTGTCAGAATTCAACTCCTAGCAGTCAGAAACCTATTTCTAGGACTTTTCATTAGAAGCAGGACTAATTTTCCACATGCATGGAAAATTATTCCCAGTGGCCATTAAAAATGACTTCTAGAACATTCGAAAACCTTCCAAAAATAGTAATCTACCTCCAAGTGCACTCTAATCAGTCTCATCAATTTATGTTTTCATTTGTTTAAGTTTCTAGTTCATATTTGTAATCAACACTGTGTTTTATAGCATCTTGCATTAGATTAGTTTACATTCATTTATTTGCATTTTTAAACATTCAAACATATCCACATACATTTCAAATCCATTTCCCACCCATCCTTACATTAATTTTGAGTGAAATATTGTGCATTTTTAGACCCTTCTTTCTCCTTTTAGGTGAAAAACCCTAGAAGTGATAGAAAGAAAGTAGGTCCCAAAATACTTTGTTTCACCTTTACAAGGGATTAATTCTCTTGATTATGGAGTATTCCAAAACCTATAATTAGCCTAATAATATTACTAAAGGTCACCAAAAAAAGGCTATTTTTGAGTATGAAATGGGGTTTAAGAAGGGGTCTAGTTCTGAGGAATTTGTGGGGTCGAAAGTTTCATTGGAGGCTTTTCAGAGCTACCTAATTCCCTTGAGGTGAAGCATAAAAGGATGAAAAATATTTGAAGCCCCCTAAGTTATATGACTATTGTACTAGTAGTGAGAAGGTGGAGAGTTTTGATGACTTCAATGTCACCCAGAAGGTCAACTTAGGAAAATTCTCTGCCCCTGGAGTCAAAAATTTGAAGTTGAAGGGTGTTGATATTTCCCCTGGTAAGAAGAAGGTGGATGATAATATCAATGGGTTTGAGGAAGTGGAATCCCATGTGTTGGGAAAGAAAAGGAAGTTGTGTGTGTAGGATGGGAGTTCTTAGAAGAAGGCTAAAGGTAAAGCATGTTTACTCCAAGATGATACTGCCAAAGTGGATCTTGTTGATAATACCAATATTGAAACTCAACATGCTATGAAAACTCAATAGGTTGATGTTTCGCATGAAACTAAGAAGTTTTTAGATCAAGTGTTAATGTGGCAGCTGAGATTGAGTAGTCCTTGCACATAATCAAACTCCTTGGTGATGGTAACAAAGAGAAGGATGTGTTGCAAAATGAGAAGGATAAAAGGTTTTCCTTGAAGGATTTGGAAGATGATAGGGTCAATTTCAACTACAATAGGGAGGAACAACCTAATGTTTTAGGAATGGCTAGATATGGTTCCTTTCTTTTCATCATAATTTTCAAGTGGGTATTCAATGAGATGAACCAAACTAATGTGAAGGTTCATTATCTGGTAAAAAATATTGGGGTTTCCCCTACTTCTAAGGAGATGTCTATCTAGGATCAAGTGTACCAATTGGTTTATGCCCTTAAGATTGTGACTGATGAAATTTTGAAGATGAAAAAAGGTTTTGAATTCAGAATTGTGATGTTGGAAGACAAGATGGACAAAGCCTACCAGAACCTAGAAAAGGTTTTCAATGTTAGTAAGACTACTATCTCAAATGAAGTTAAGGGGATTCAATTCATTAGTGAGAAGGCTAGGAAATGTACTAGAGACTCATCAGGTGTGAAACAAGTTGCTGGTGGCATGATGAATCTCCCTAGTGCTCCTCAAGATAGGATCAGTCATAAGGGTCCATGCACTCAAACTCACAAAAAAATGAAGAAGAATGTTGGAGTTACTCCTAAGAAGATTATTGAGGTCATGGAAATGCATCAAAAGATTATTGATATTGATTTACAAGATCAAAATATTATGAATAATATATAGTGTGTGGCTAGCTTTGTCCTATTGTTTTGCTAGATTTTTGTTGGTTTTTTTCTTTTGATTGGATGCTTGGTGTGTTTTTTATTATCTTTTAAAGAAGTACTCATTTTTGTAAATGGTTTTAGGGTCTCTTGAAAACCTTCTTTACCTATAATAAAAAATCACAACGATCAAGCTTGTAAGATGGAATGACATCCCCACCATACCACAATGTGTGTGGTGGGTCCCCGTTTAGCCTTGTGGTATTGTGGGAAAGTGACAAGTGTCGAGTGGAACCAACAAAAAGAAATAGGAAATTGTAGCAGAAGATGATGTGATGAACAATTGATTGATATTTCAATTCACATCAGTGCTATCAATTATTTTGTGATGATGTAGGTGATAGATGGTGGTAGCTTGCTAGCCTATTGGAAAATTGTGGTCGCTTGACTTTTCCTTACTGGACTATGGGCGAATGACACATGTCTTGGTGGGACTCTACTTAGGACAAGATATGGGATGAAGATCAATGATGATTATTTAAAATACTTTAATCTAATGGTCGTGTTTTAAATTTTGGAAATGAAGAGGGATTAATGGATCATGGAATGAAAACAATAGATCAATAGATTAGGTTTAAAACTAAAGGTCCACAATAACTATGATAGTGTGAAAAAGAGTTTCAACTATAAACTGACACTATGCATATATTTAATAGGTTTACCAGCTCCTTTGACCAATTTGATTGGTTTTAGGATTTTCAAAGTGGTAGCATAGACTGCAAAGGTGATTGAAATCAGGATTAGATCAAGTGTACAAGGATATTGCCTTAAATGTATATCAGGGTTTAGGATTTAGTAGAGTGCAATACTTAGTAAGTCTTCAACAAACCTGAATTTGATTTTAGATGTGTGTGGCTCAATGAAGAGGTGATATTGAGTAAACCATAGTAGAGGATCTACACATGTATGTGAAAATATTGAGGCATTTGATGCAGGCCTGTAAAAGATATATAAAAGTGAAAATCAAAGTATGGGTAAGTTATTGAAACTACAAATAGTGCATACAATGGAGAGTATTGTGAGCTTCTTGATATGGATAGAGAATGCACTAATAGAAATTGGTACAATATAACTAAGTAGTGTATCAATGAGCTTTTGGAGGTAGACATATAATACACTAAAAAGAAAAGGGAAAGTGCAGAGGTGGAGTGAATGAGTAGAACCCCCAAAAAAGTTAGATCTTAATTAGGGTTTACATTCAGGTACAAAATAGAGATGAGTGTATAGTAGAGAGTTAAGTTTCTTTAACAGTAACAAATACTTGAATAGTTGCAAATAGGGTTGCAACATTGAACTATGTTCTTTGGAACAAATTGTAATTTATTCTTTGTAAATATGATTGGTGGGTGCCATCAAACATCTAGGTAGGTGCTCAGAATAGGGAGTTGGTGCTTCCTTGGAGTGGGTGCTCCTAAATCTAGGGGATCGGTGTTTCCTCAAGGTTGGCACCTTTAAAATTTGTAATCAGAAGATACTCATTTTGAGGCTAGATTAGGATAGTAGATCCTAGCATCTTTTCTTACCATGTTTTTTTCCCATCTTGGGTTTTCCACATATACCTTATGTTTTGAGTTGTTGTGTATGGGTATGTGCAAGATCATCATGGAAAAAATAGGCTCTTAAGTGGTGAAAAATTTAGAAAAATTAGAGTTAGGAAATTCACATAAAAATTTGAATACATTATCTATATTATTTCAATAATATGTAAAAATAGAATATGTAGCCAATTGAATGTAGTTTCTGAACTGCTAGGTTTATTTTTTATTTTTAAAATCTATTTGGTGAAAATTTGAAATTTCAATGTAGTAGTACTTAAATTTCAGGGAAAAAATAAGAAGTAGGTGTTTGTCTGACCACCCTAACCACAATAAAATGATAATATTTTTTTGTAAGATTTTAGATATAAGTAGAGAACTCATATCCTGATGTGATGCATATTTTTTTGTAATTTTTTCCAAGTAAATAATTAATTATGAATTTTTATTACAACTTTTAAAAAATACAAAAATCATATGTCTAACCACCTTAACTTCAAAACTTCATGAAATTCAATTTTTTTCTTTAATCCTATAGTATGCAAAACATAGAATGTGATGGATGTTTCAAATTCAAAAAATGTGATACAATTTGAAAGCTATAGATGTTTTTCAATTAGCCTATCAATCAAGATTTGAGTCATAATTCAAATAGAAAATGAATAATAATAATTTATTAAATTCAAAGTAAAGCATAATTTATATTGGTGGAAAGTTGAGAATCTCCTTTAAAAACCCTTTTGATTTCATAAATTTTGGGTAAAAAAAAAGTTGTTAGCCACATACCCATCATATCGCCACTTTTTGGTCCATCATGATCCTGCACATACTCGTATGCATATTTATCTCTCTACATATTCAGTTCAAACTGTACTAAAGAATTTAAAAGGAATTAATCGATATAAGGAATTAAGGGTTAAAATTTTGATAATATATTCCTTCAACCCCCTCATAATAGATAGTTGTGTTTTCAAAAAATTGGCATTAGATCTGTAGTTCCCTAGGAGAATCTTAATCAACTTAGGTAGGTCTTGGATAAGTGAACACAATGGCCAATCAAGAAGGTTATTCTATAGAAAAGATAACTTTCTTTGATGGATTAGATTATGCCTGCTGAAGAATTATGATGGAGACATATTTTGCATCATTAGGTTTTTATTTTTTGATGCCTGTTAAGGATGAATATACACATTCAACTGCTACTCCTACTGATGCTACATGGAAGAAAGACTATGAGAACAATGCAAAGGAAAATAATTCCATTCTCTATGGTTTATCTTGTTCAATATTTGTTAAATTTATGCATTTCTAAATTTACACATGATGTATTGGAGAAGTTGAAAATAATTTATGAAGGATATGATAAGGTAAAACTTGAAAAATTGCAAATTCTCAGAGCCAAGTTTGAATGTCTCAGAATGAATGAAGAAGAAAGGATTATGCATTATCTTCTTATAGTTGATGAAATAATGAACTCGATAAGAGGATGTAGAGAATTAAAAGATTGAATCACTGTGTACAAGGTTTTAAGGTCCATTTCATCTAGGTATGACTGCAAAATATTCATAGTAGAGGAAGAAAAAGAGATTGACAAAATTACTCTTGATGAACTACATGGAATATTCACTTCTTATGAGATGAGGACGGGAAATGTTGAACCATGCAAAAGAGAAGCAACTTTCAAGGCTTCCAACAAAGAAAAGGTTGAGGTATCTAATAAATACAAAGAGGATGTTTCTAAATCCAATCATGAAGAGACTAATGAGGAAGAGGAAATATTCATTAGGAGATTAAGGAGAGGCTTTGGAAAATTAGGTCATTTTTCTACCAAATGTGTTTAAAATAAGAAGGATAACTTTGAAAAAGAAGTAGATGGTAAAATAAAGAAACCTACTTCACTAAGAGAAGGAATTTTAAAAAGAAGAAGAAAAGTTTGTACATTCAAGAGGATAGTGATGTATCTGATATCAGTGATAGTTTAGATGATGAACTAAATTGAGCCTTTGTGATGTAAGAAAATGAATTCCTTTCCATAGAAAAAGAATTTGAAGAACATAAATATGGAAAAATTGAAATTCAAGGTGAAGAGGAAGAAGAAGTTGATCTAGAAGGATAACTCATTTGTGCCCTAGATGATATTGATACTCTAAGAGAGGAGATTGAAAACCTAAAAAAGGACAATAAGCATAAGAAGAAGCTTTCCCTAAAGGAGACTAGCAAGCTAACCAAAAAACTCAAAGAATCAAATCATTTGGTGGTAAGCATGAAACTACAAGAAGAGAAAGCCAAGAGAATCAAAGTAGTTAAATCCAAACTGACATGAAATATTTTTTGATCTCTAGAGAAGATAGAATACTTGCTAAAGATTTTATGAATGATCATTTATTTGAACTAGATGCAATTTCATCCTCTAGAGTTGCTTTGTCTTCCTCTATGATCAAATAAATTATTATTTGAAATTATCGATACCTTAGGTACCTTTGATCCAACTCTCTCTATTAGCTCATATCTAAGGAGATTGTAAGTGCACTTCCTCATTTTTACCATTCTTTTCCTATATGTCCTAAATATCACATGCGTGGGAAAACAACATCAAAATCCATTCAAGTACCTTCCATGCCAAGGACTATGTTGAGGTTGTGCATAGCAATACGTGTGGACCTTTTCCTAATTCATTTAAAGTAAACATAAGGAAGACTCAACCACCTCTCATAGATTGTTCTCAGGGTTAATTGATGAGAATGAAGACTCCTCTCATAAATAAGATGAGCTAAAAGGAGATTTTTTTGTTGATATTGGTAATTTGGAACATCAGTAGAAACATTAGTGTCTAAAATGGGTCCAAAGCAACATTAGGGACTCCTATCTAGATTATCGTCTAGATATCTCATAAGGAGTCAGAGCAAGAAGACAATCAAGAAATGAGGCGAATCTTACATTGATGAGTTTCAATTGTTGATAGCACTAAACATATAATATATTTTGAGAGGCCCTAAGTCAACTGTAATTTAAGGACATAAGTTTTGAGTATGATTCATTGATAGAAAATTGGATGTGGCATCTTGTAGGATAGAAAATTGTAGACTACAAATGGGTTTCCAAAAAAATACAAGGAAGATGGATCCATCAACAAAAATAAATCATTAATTGTTACAAAGGGATAATCTTAGTAGGAGGGAATTGATTATGAGGAGAAATTTACACCTAGTGTGAAGCTCAAAACAATAAGAGTTGTTTGTGCATAGGAATCACAAGAAGGATTGAAGGTCCATAAAATTGATATCAAAATTTCTTTCCTAAATGGTAATCTAGAAGTAAGCATAACCTAACTAGATAGATTCATTAATGAAAATAATCCTCAAAAGGTATTTCATCTCATTAAATCACTTTATGGGCTTAAACAAACCCCTAGGGTATGGTACATAGAAATAGATGTTCACCTCATGCAACATGGTTTTGCTCGTAGCCCCTTAGATCCAAATTTGTATAACAAGAAGTTATACATAGAGGTTGTCATTCTTTTCTTATATTTGGATGACCTTGCAATCACAAGAAGCTTAGAAAATCTCATTGATTATGTAAAGAAGGATCTAAAAATATCCTTTGATATGATGGAATTGGGGCTACTTCACTACTGTCTTGGCTTGGAGATATGGCAAATGAAGCATCAAAAAATTATCTCACAGATGAAATATGCTAAGACACTCTTGGATAAGTTTGAAATGTATTATTGTAAACCTATTTTCATTCCAATGGAGAAAGGTTTACAAATTTCTTGATTCCAAGGTTCACCTCAATTAGATTCAACTCTCTATTGATAGCTTGTTGGGAATATTATTTACTTGACTAGTACTAGAACAAATTTATACTTTGTTGTTAGCTATCTTTCTAGATTTATGCTAAAGCCAAAGTAATTTCATAGGGTTGGAGCTAAGAATGTTTTGATATATTTTTGAGATAGACTTGATTATGGTCTAGAATAAAAGAACTCTTAGTTCTTCTTGTAAGGATATGTTGACTAAAACCATGTTGGATCTATTGATGATAGGATGTCAACAATAGGATATATTTTTAAGCTTGGACTTGGGCCTATTTCATAGATAAGTAAGAAGAAAACTATTCTTTCTCTCTCATCCACCAGGGTTCAATATCATTTCACACAAGGAGTTGTGAGTAAAGTGATTTGGTTTGTTGCATTCTAGCTGACATGGACATTTAGAAAGAAAAAACACCTATTCTTTATTACAACAATCAAGAAGTGTTGAATCTTGTGAATAATCTAGGTTTTCATGAAATAAAAAAGAATATTGAGGTCGAATGTCATTACAATCATGAACAAGTCTTACATCACAACATTTAGCTCCAATATTTCCTAGGGTGATCCCACAATACCAGTTTACAATTTTTTTTCCAAACTGGACATGGAACTGAGTTTTTTTAACTAAATCTTCACTTTTGAGCACCCATAGCGGCTAAACCATGAGGAATTTGAAGATGATGCAAAAAAGTGATTTGTGAAATTTTGCTTGTAGATTCTAAATATATTTTTTCATTTTTTTTGGAATCAGATTGCACTTCCTTCTCCATCTCCTTTGAAAACTAGTTTTTAACAGTAAACATAATTTTTAAAGTGACATTACTGGCTAACACAACTTTTTTCCTATGAAGGATAAAATTATAATTTTTTCAAATTTAGATTTGTAACTATGATATCTAGTGCATGGAATTGGTTTCATAGCATTTCATTGAATAGTTTTTCTTAATTAAGTTTCAAAATGAAAATAGTTACAATTTAGACATGATTTAATGGCTAAAACATAACTTTTTTGTGTGTATCAAAATTCAATTTTTTTATTTTGTTGGATGAGGGACATCAATATCTAGTACACTGATATTTTTCATTTTTTTTTATAATCTACTATTTTTCCACATGTACAAAACAAAGAGCTTGATTTTTGATGAAAAACCTACACTCACAAGAAATAAAAAATAAATATAATAATCAAATTAAATTTATTTAAAATTATACTTTTTTGGAAGCTTATAATAAGGACTACAGACTTACAAAACATAAATTTTAAATGAATTCATTTGATCCCCCAAAAGGTGAATCAAAAGTTGTTTTTTATTAGCATTTTTATAGGTGTAAAGGAGACTCCATTATAGGTATGGTTTAAAACTAGTGGGGTTCTATCCAAGGGGGTTTGATCTAAGGTGGTTTGATCAAACCCTCTTCAATTGGAATCCTTTAAATGGAACTCTTCAAGGCTTAAATCATTATATTTTCTAAAAAAATGTGATTTCAACAAAAATCAGGATCTCCTAGAAAGTGTAAACCACTATTATGGGATCACCCCCAGATAAATTCTTAGATAACTACTATATTCACAAAGTCTCTTGGTAAGGTGAAATTTGTATTTCTAAGAGGGTACATTTTTAAGAATAATGTAATAAGGGGGTGTAGTGTCCAAAAATATCATCATGTACATTTTCACACTTAATTTGGGAATAATTAATGATAAATTGGACTTAATGTTGCTTTGATATAGTGTTGTGATGTGTTTTACACATCCAAATTAGGTCTAGGGACCGTTTAAGCTAAATAAACTTAAATAAACCTAACTCTACCCTAATTTAATGTTGTAAAGTGTATTTATTTACACCTTCACAATAAATTTAGGATTCTTGTAAATCAAATGGACCTAATCTAGTGTTGTAATGTTTTTTACACATTCACGTGGGATTTTGGGCCCTTCTAGGCTAAATAGACCTAATTTGGCCTTAATTTGATGTTGTAAAGTGTATTTACTTACACTTTCACATTTAATTTTGGACTCTGGAATTTATGACCCTTATATCATCATTAATAAGCCCCTATGACCTCATATTATGCATCCCAAGGTGTATTTCAATAAAAAAAACTTGACAATATCAATAAAGAAGCTTAGTTTACACACTCCCCAACAGTTTAGCAAGAAAAATAGGCACTATGGGACCCATTCGCCACTTTGGTCAAATGAGTTCCATGCAAGTGGGACCTATAGACATTGAAAAATGTCCTAATCGATGTCATACACTTAAATTAGATTTACTAACCTCATTTCCTCTTTAATCCATCCTCTTTTCACTCAATTAATTTAATTAGCCTAGCTAATTAATTGCATCATTTTCATCTATTAGCCTAATTAATTAAATTGAGTTAATTCATCTCTTTTTGCACTAACACTTCATCTAATTAAACTAAATGAATAAAATTGTTTAATTTAATCTCCTAAGTCATCTTATTTAATTAAATAATCCTATGTTATTTAATTAAATATCATTTCCCCCCTCCCTTATTTATTATATCATCTAATTCAATAAATATATTTTAATTCTTCTAATTCCCTAATTACATAAATTAAACCTTGTTTAATTATCAATTAAACAAATTTTCTTCTAAAGAAAAGGGAATATTCCCATGGAATATCCTCCTTTTTACACAATTAAAACTTTGCTTTAATTTGTAAATTACCTTTTTCCTCACCCAAAAGAAATATTCTCTCTCCTCCAATCAACTCACTTAGCTTCAAATGCAAGTTATCATTCAACCTATTGAGCAAGTTACATTTGACCTATGTGAGCAGGTCAAAAGTGTGTTTGTTTGAGGCAAGTGTGAGCCCTTGATTAACTTTCATCATGTATTCTCATCCATTGATGACAATCCATGATCCATGCCTCTCATCCTGATTTAGATCAGGGGGGAAACCTTCTTGCAAATTAAATTCAAGAAAAAATAACCAACTTTCCAATCACCAAAACTCCATCTTCGCACATTGTCTCAAATCCACCATTATTGCCTTATAGTAGTGCAAATAGTGAAAATTGACCATAACTTCCACAATACTCATCAAAAACACAAAAAAAAGGTGTTTCAGACACCCATTACCATTCTCTTTAACATATCTTAGAATCTCATACCCTTATTTTGGAACAACCTCTCTTAAACTAGACTTGTACGCTGAACAGGGGCATAATTAGCCCACTTTTACAAAGTAACTCCACTTTAAAGTTTCTGCCAGCCCAAAATTACTATGTAAAGTCTCTTATCAGACTTTAAAACCATATAATGCATAGCTTTTCATCAAAGAAACATCATCCAAGACACCTAATCATCAAACCCTCCTTTTAGACTAGGTTTAAGGGGTTTTATTGAAAATCACTTCTCTAGGCTTCTACCCAACCAACCAAGACATTAGAAACCTCTAAAAATGTCTACCCATGCTTAATAATCCTTCAAATATCACTGACCCAAGGTTTTTTCCAATGTCCTTAACCTTTCACCATCAAATTTGATCTAAAAACAAGAGAACACCACCTAAGGCATCACTCTAAAAATCACAAAAGGCATCCCTTTCTCTCAAAACCAAGTCTAAATAACATCCTACTATTATTTATGCCATTCCACCAAGTATTTTCAAGATTCATTAGTGGAATGGCTTAATTTCTCATTTTGGGCCTATCAAACCCTTAAACTCTGTGTTACAAACCTGCCTGTGGTGTTTTGGCTCTTAAACCCTTCCCCCCTAATAGAATCACTCCAAATAAAAATAAAAGGTGAGTTAACACATATATCCATTAAATAAAAAGAACTTTGGACCAAGAACTAGCTATATGGGCCGTACAATGGCCTATAACTATAGATTTTTTGAAAAAACACATAAATTTCAAGAGCTTTTGTTAATTTTGTTCAGACAAAACTTCATCAATCTAATCACATCAAGTTATCCAATCATTAATAGAATTTTCTCTCTGCAAAAAAAAAAACCTAAACTAACTTAAATGACCATTTGAATCCACTTGACCATTGGCAATCCTACTTTGCACTTTTACATCTTTTCATGACAACATTTTTGGCAATTTTACAAAATATGATAATATGGACTCAAACTGACCCCCCTAGATGACTTCAACATCAAGAATAGTCTACAATGACCTTATTTTCTTGATAAAAGACTTAACACACCAAAATTCATCAAAATACCTTATTTATAAAACTTGCAAATTTAAACTTTCATGGTGCCCTTGCACCATACACACGACCTAAAAGAAGACCTTAACTCCATTAAGGATTGTATGATACTAAGAACATGCTGCCTCTAATCCTTGAAGGCTCTCCATCCCGCATCTTCATTTGGTGACCCTTTCCAATGGGCCAAGAATTGGAAACTTGCACTATCTTTGTCTTTGAGCTGGTTCCATCCTTGGTTATTCTTTCCTCAATTTCACGAATGGCTAAATTTCCCTTCATGTGAAACTAATGTTACACTTGATTTTATATATGAAAATATACCTATAGCATCCTTGTTTTGAGTTGTCTTCTCCCTCACTCTTGAAGAAGACTTGAAATCATTCCATTGTCTTTTCCAAACACCTTCAATTAGTGCACCTTTTTCTCTTATCTTTTCCTTCAGACCCTTTTCCCTTAGGATCTTTGTATTAGAAAACTTACTCACCACTATCTTGACAATGTTTAACTTCCTCTTAACTTCTTTCACAATCAAAGGACAAATCACAGTCCCTACAACAATTTTATCATGCTTTTCTAACAAAATTTTAGTCTCTATAAGGAATTCATCCTTGACCTTCTCTGTCTCAGCCTTTGTCACTAAATCACCATCTTCTCTCTCCAATCTTGGACCATTCTCCAAACTCACTGTCCTAATACCTTCTTCCTTTGCAATGGCTGCATACTCTTTGTTTTTGTCTTCCTCAAGTTTTATGAACTCCTTCTTCCCCATCATGATCACTTTTACTGCCTCTGTTCCTTCACATCTTCCTGCAATAGAGTCAATGTAAAAACATTCCCATCCTTCTCAATCTAATATGTATTGGCTCTCTCATCATAAATGGCATGTCTATCAAACTACCATAGTCTCCTAAGTAATAAGTGACAACTCATTGGAAAAACATCAAAAAGTACTCTATCCTTGTAACCACCAATACTAAACTCAACCAAGGCTTGTTCATTAACCAAAATTGATTGATCATCATTCAACCAAGATACCTTATAGGGTGTTTCATGAGGAATTATTTTTAAGTTCAATTTATCTACCATTTCATTAGACACCATATTATTAGTGCTTCTTGAATCTACTACAACTTTGCATACCTTACTTTTGCATTTGCATGTGGTTTTGAACAATGTTCTCCTTTGTGTTGATTCCTTCTCCTTGGATTCCTTTAGAAGTTGTCATTCTCACCATCAATGACTCTCCCACTTTTGGAGCAACAAGATGACTAGTTGAATTTACACTTTCACATTCATCTTCTTGCACCAACTGGACTCTTTTGTCTCCACCACTTGATGTAGAACCTAGTTTTTTAGGACACTTGTATGTTAGATGACCAAACTAATTACAATGATATCACCTAGCTGAAAATGAATTTGAATTCCTAACTCCACAAAATCTTCCTCTAGAACCTCTAAATCCACCTCTTTGATCAACAATTTGTTCTTTTCCTTTGTATGCATCTTCTTGGCTTTTATTTGATTGTCTTGAAGTAGAAAATGTACCCCTTCCTCTAGAGGTGCTGCCTCTACCTCTATTCATCTTGTCTTGCCTTCTTTTCACCTTTTCCTTAGCCCTTATTTCCATTTGATAATATTCTTCAAAAATTCTTGGATTTGCCAAGGCTAGTTCATCTTGAATGTTAAAATATCAATCCACCCAAATACCTATACAGTATTTTCATTCTCATCTTCATTATGACCAGAACTAATACTCAAATTGTAAAATTCTTTAGTATATGTTGTAACATCCATTTATTTTTTCTTTAAACCTTGAAGTTTTCTAAACATTTTAATAACATAATCAAAAGGAAAAAACTTACCTTTCATCTTCACCACCATTCTATCCCAAGATACAATCTTTGACTTACCTTTTTTCCTTCTCTCAGATTGTTCATAATCCCACCACAAAAGTGCATGGCCATTCAACTTTGTCTTTGAAAACTTCACCCTTTTCTCTCCAGGAACATTTTCACATTCAAAGTAATTATCCAAGGTTGCAATCCAATGCAACAATTCTTTATCATTCAGATTTCCTCCATATTTTGGCACATCAATATTCACCTTGTCTTTATCATCCTTGACTGCTCTTAGCAACTTAGCCATCCTTTGACCATTAGGATCTAGTTCTTCTTCCTCTTCACTTTTAGTTTCCTCTTCTTCATTAGAGTCACTTTCATCACTCATTCCTACATCTCTTTTCTTCCTTTTTTCCAGAGCATCAAGTCTTTCCCTCAACTCTCTCATCTCCCTAGCATGCTTGTCTTTCAATTCACTAATCTCTCTACCCACAGTTTTCCCTTTTGGAGGAATCTTGCCTTTGAACCTTCAACCTTTGATTGCTTCAAACTACACCTTTCTCCTTCAAAGATCTACTTCCTAAGCTCTGATACCAACTAATGTAGAGTAGGGAGGAAACCTTCTTGAAAACACAATTCAAGCAAAAATAACCAACTTTCCAATCACCAAAACTCCATCTTGGCACATTCTCTCAAATCCACCATTCTTGCCTTATAGTAGTGCAAACAATGAAAACCGATCATTACTTCCACAATACTCATCAAATCCACAAAAAAAAAGGTGTTTCAGACACCCACTACCCTTCTCTTTAACATATCTTAGAACCTCATACCCTTAGTTTGGAACAACCCCTCTTAAACTAGACTTTTACACTGAATCAGGGCATAATTAGCCCACTTTTACAAAGTAACTCCACTTTAAAGTTGCTTCCAACCCAAAATTCCTATGGAAAGTCTCTTATTGCACTTCAAAACCATAAAATCCATAGCTTTTCATCAAAGAGACATCCTCCAAGACACCTAATCAACAAACCCTCCTTTTAGACTAGGTTTAAGGGGTTTTATTGAAAATCACTTCTACAGGCTTCTACCCAACCAACCAAGAAATTAGAAGCCTCTAAAAATTTTTACCCATTCTTAATAACAATTCAAAAATCACTTGCCCAAGGTTTTTCCACCATCCTTAACCTTTCACCATCAAATTTGATCCAAAAACAATAGAACCCCACCTAGGGAATCACTCTAAAAATCACAAAAGGCCTCTCAAAACCCATTCTAAACAACATCCTACTCTTATTTATGCCTTTCCACCAAGTATTTTCAATATTCACCAATGGAATGGCTTAATTTCTCATTTTGGGCCTATCAAACCCTCAAACTCTATGTTATAGGCCTGCCTGTGATGGTTTGGCTCTTAAACCCTTCCCCCCTAATAGAATAACTCTGAAAAAAGAAGAGAAGTTATCACATATATCCAATAAATCAACTGCACTTTTAACCAAGAACTAGCTGTATGGGCCATACAATGACTTGCAATAGTAGATTTTCTAAAAAAACCACAAAAATTTCAAGAGCTTTTATTTGTTTTCTTCAATCAAAACTTCATCAATCTGATTACATCGAGTTCCCTAATCATTTATAGAATTTTCTCTAAAAAAAAACTACCTAAACTAACTTAAAGGACCATTTGAATCCAGTTGACTTTGGCAATCCTACTTTGCACTTTTACATCTTTTCATGACAACATTTTTGACAATTTTGCAAAATATGATAATATGGACTCAAACTGACCCCCTAGATGACTTCAACATCACAAATGGTCTACAATGACCTTATTTGCTTGATAAAATACTTAACACACCAAAATTCATCAAAAATAATTATTTATAAAACTTGCAAATTTAAACTTTCATGGTGCCCCTACACCACATCCCCTTCATCTTGAATTGTTGATTAAGCTTTTTGATCTCAACCATTCATTCCTCATTTTCTCTCCTATAAATAGGTCACTATTTGGAGAAAAATCCATCTTTCAATTGCAAACTCATGCTGTTGAATTCACTTACACTCACACTCTCAATTTACTTACTTTTAGCTTGTTTTAGTTCATTTTCATCGTATAATAGCTTATAACATCCATTAATGGCTTCCATGCATCCATATTAGCTTGTTTATAAATTAGGGTTTGAATCTTTTAGCATAAATTTAGCTTAGATTAGATTATCAATAACCTAATTAAATCATTTGTAGCATAAAATCATGGTAACTTAGCTTGCATCATGTTCATTTTTAACATAATCTAGGTTTTCATACATCAATCACTATGGTTTCATCAATTCTCTTCCATTGAATCAATTGAAATAGGCTCACTAATCATGGGATTGGGAAAGGGTCATCATCCCACACCAACACGACACCAATTCCACAACAAGATAAGTTTTAGATGGATTAGAGTAGATTTTTTGAAAGCTTTCATGATTTAGTATGTTAGGTTTTGATGAAATGTTTAGTTTTAATTTTATTTGATTGATATTTTTGAGATTTGAGTATTGGTGGCTCTATTATTCTTTGATTCTTCATGGATCAAGTGTAATTTATCCAACACTAGTATTTTCGCATCATAGGACCCATTCAACCATTCACCTAGCCTGGTGAATGAGTCCCATTAGACCTATTTTCAAGGTTTTGAGCAGAAAGGTTTTAAGTTCAAATTTTGTGTATGTCAACATTAGGGATCTAATACATGGGATATTAGTAGATTACCTATATAAATGAGGTATAAAATCATTATTTCATCAAGCCTACATGTTATCAAGTCAAGCATTCAAGAGTTAAGCATTCCAAGACTTCACAAAATCATCTAGAGAGCATTCAAGATCATTTCTAAGGCATTCAAAGGAAAAATTCTTCATCAATTGTTGAAGCAATTCAAGATCCATCGTCATGTCCATTATATCAAGCATCAAGCATGTTATTGAGCCAGTGTTGTGATGTAGCATTGAAGATCCAAGATCAAGCATTATTCTACACTTGTTGACAAGATCAAGATCTACATCCTTAATGGCCATTTCATGTTGAGTTGTAGATTTACAAGACATCATTCACAAACATCATTCAAGGTATCATTTTTCATGTTTCATATCCTATGTTTCATTTTCCATGTACTTGTTCCATCGTTTCATCATTGGGTTTGATTACTTACAAGGGGTTTGACCAAGGAAAACCCTTGTTCCCTAACAATCAACACTTTCTCTCTCTCTCTCTCTCTCTCTTTGTGTGATTGCAGATCTAGGTTCTTTGAAGACTTGAATATCATTGAAGATTGGGTTACAAGCTTTAAGAAAGTTGTTGGAGTTGTCTCCCCATTTGGAAGGTCACAATTTTCATCAAAAGGTCACATACAACCCCAAAATTTGGGTTTCAGATTCAGAAAAAAAGAGGAACAAAACGAGCAAACATTGAAGGTCATAGTCAAATTTTAAAGGTCTAGAAAACCTTAACTAGACTGATTTTCCACTTTGGGAAAATGAGTCCTAGTTTAGGTCAATTTTGATATTTTTGTAGTTTTGGATACCCTTTTTTGAGAAACCTATTCTCGTATAGAAAGCTAGATCTGGGACTGATTTTCCTAGAATGGTGAATGAGTCCCAGTAGGCCAAGATTTTAGGATTTTCAAAATTTCTAGTCTTATTCAAGCCTCTACAAGTTTCCAGGTGCACAATTTTGATTTTATAGCTTTCTATTCTATTTCATTTTCATTTCTAGGTCATTTTGTGGGTCATTGCATTGAATTAGGATTTAGACATTAAAACTTGCATTTCATTTATCTTTCCAAGTCATTACTTGGTGGTGAACCCCTCATTAGTTTATATTTAGCCCCTAGAATAGCCCTATTGCAAGATCTCTTTCTCTTTTGTATTGAGATCTCTAGGGTTTGTTTTTGAATGAAAGTGAAAATTATCCTCCTAGGTCTTAAACCCTAGAGAGAGAAAGAAAAACAATTTTCCCGCTTTCATTTTTGGTGAACCTACATTTAGAACATCATAATTCTCATTTGTAGTGAATTATCATCCTAAATCTTGCTTGCATTAACATTGCACTAGGGTTTGCATTAGTTAATTGGCATTCTAGGGTTTCTTCTTTTGCATTAGTGAAAGCTCATATAGCTTCTATTTTTGCATCTCATTTCATTGAAAATCAAACAAAATCTACATTTACATCTAAGATACAAATCAAAAAACATAAAAAGCATAAAATTCAACTAAAAATTTATGAAAATTTTGAAAATAATTCTCGTTGGGACTCATTCACTACCTTGGGTGAATCAGTCCTAGTGTAGATTCTAAGTTTTTGTTTGTTGTTAAAATATTTCTATTTGCATACTTTTTGTTACATTCAAATCATTAGAATTAACATAATTTACATTCATTGTAATTGTGGATAGAGTTATATTCTTGCACTTTTCATTTTCAGCATTAGTTCATAGTTGAATTAGATTAGATTATATTAGATAATGAAAATAAAAAACAAAAAACATCAAAAGAAACAAACAAAAAATGGTTAACCTTAGAGAAATCATATCATTTAAACCCTTTAGTAAAGATGACTTGGACATGTTAGATGAAGCCCTTGATGACCTCTTCTCACCTAGATCATTCACTAAAGCTTCAACACAAGAGGATGCAAGCATTGAAAATCATGACAATCATAATTGTTCTTCTCCTAATATCTCTCCTATTAGCAACAAAGGTATCTTGGTGATAGGAGATACAATCATTGTGAATCATGAAAGAATTGGTTGGCTTCCCCCTTGGAAAGATATTATTGTTGGAATATGTTGTCATTGATGTCAAAATGGGATTAGATAAGTGTGTTGGTTCTATGCAGAAGTGCATATAGTTGTCATTGATGTCAAAAGTGCAAATCAGGAAAAGGAGTTTGTTGTCATGATGACAAAAGATGAATGCGAGTGCAGTGGATTTGGCTCTGGAAGTATGTGGTTTGGTTGTTGGTGTAGAAGAGAAAGTTGCTTAATATGTTGCATTGTTGAAAAAATGTGTCATCTCTCTGTAATAGTTTCTTCCATGTATTTGATGGTAAATTAGGTACCAAATTCAAAATGAGTTTCTTGAGAGATTTCTAGAAAGGTATTGTGTAGGTCGAGAAAGTGAAGGATGTGCCAAAAAATGTATTATTTTTTCTCTTAGGTGTTAGGGTTTATCAGTTAAACCCTAAGGATACTTGCAGTCATGGCGTTGAGAATCGATTTCTATTTTTTTGTTGACCTAGTATCGGTGGTTCTTGGTTGCATTAGTTATAATGTATGTCTATCATCCTGTATGGGTGATCAGCCCTTCTGCCTAGCACTTCAAGGTTATACATCTCCAGTGGATCAATGAGATATTGGTAGATGTCTCTTCAATAGTTCAATGTTCTTCTTGTTGGCATGATAGTGTTTGGTCCATGAGAGAATGGGCTATGTCTCTTTGACATAGCGATGGAAACACTATGGAGATTCATCAATGAGATAATACAATATTGAGAAGAGTTTCGTCCATGTCTATTTGACAGGCTGATAGCTATCTTATCAGTGTGAAATTGATGTATGGATAGGATTCTCTAAGAAGTCTCCTCAATGGAGTGATAAGGAGTAAGGAGAACTTTATTAGAGTGATAGTGCGTGATCAGTTAAATAATGGGGGATGTCTCTTAATTGTGGTAATGTAGAAAGCAAAATACATTTTCATCGGCATGATGAGTGCTTATCGATGAGAGTCAAGTTGGTTTCTCTCTGACAGCCCGATATCTATATGTCGGCATGTTGTAGGTTTTCATAACTTAGTAACCTCTGACAAAAGGTTCTAAAGTTCAAGTTTTCAAAGAATTAGTGATGGAGCGATAAGGAGTGTGGAATATTATCAGCAAGACTGGATGACATCAATGAGACCTTTGTTGATGTCTCTTTGGCATGGCAATGTGAAGGTTGTGCTTAAGTGGGACCCAGTCATAATGACATGCATGACAAAGATGAAAAGGTAGACACATGGTGTGACAAGATTGGATGAATCGTAATCCACATCCTCATTTTGAATTACAATGTAGTGACATGGTGATGAGGTGTACATATGACATCATTAAGTGTCTTCATCGATGTAACTAGGGTTGTTAACAAGAATTTAAAGGATGTCTCCTTAACAAACTGATGACTCTTTCATCAGTGAGACATTGGCGTATCGCTAGGACCTTGAAGGTCTCTTCAACAAGGTGATGAGTGTGTGATGATGACTGTGGGACCCAGTAAGGTTGACATGCATTGATGGTATAGTCAAAGAGTGAATGATAGAAGGACATGTGTCAAAAATCAAGATCAGACAGTGGTCACAAACCCTGTAAGATTTCTGGTGGGACTCGATCAAACCTGCGAGGTCTATGAGGAATGGTGAAGATTGATCAAAGGTTGATCAGAAAATGCTAGTGAAAAGTTGCTTCATCGGTGTGAAGGTTGTGTATCGGCAGGACCTTGAAGCATGTCCCATCGATGGAAAGATGGGTGAGTGTATGTGCTTCATTGATGTGGCTTTGGTGTAGCGACAGGACATTGATGGATGTATCTTTAACGAAATGATAAGGTGAGAAGTCAATGGGAACCAATTGTGATGAAGACTAATAGGTGGAAAAAAATGATTGCTCAGTGTGCAAATTCACATCGTTGTTGTGAATTAGGTGGTGATGAAATAGAAGACAAATGATATGTGGGCCATGTACTCAAAGGAAGTTCATTTCGAAGAGAATGATGGACATTGATAAGATTGTAATGGATGTCTCCTCAACAAAGTGATAAACCACTTAAGATTCATCGGCGTGACAGATACCTTTCGGTGGGACTTGGATGGAAGTCTCCTCGACAACCCGATGGTTTTCTATGGTGAATAACCCTAAGATGGATGAAGGAGATTTGAATGACCGCTTATCCAATGGTCAAGATTTAAAGACATGGTAGTAAACGAGGATCACAGGATCAAGGCACGAAAGGAGAAGATCAACAACCAGAATTCAAATACAAAAATTTGTAACAACTCGATAGTGTAAAAAAGAGTTCTTGATTAGTAACTAACATAGAGGAAGGATTTAATTGGTCCAACTGCACCCAATGACCAATATAAATGAGATTTGATCAACTAGGTGGCATAATAGATTTGAGAAGTGATAAAGATAGAATATGATCTTACTGGAAAGAGTACATTTAATGTGTATCAAATTCTAGGGTCGATAGAGAGCTAATTCGAACAATTTATTTGTAACCAAATTAAATGTGGAATCAGTTCGATTATGAGGTAGAGTGACAATGAAGATATCTGATAGACCCTATCAGATGAATTGAAGATGAGCTAGATAGTGGTGTGTGGCTCAAGGAAAAGGTATCTTGCTGGTGAAGTTGGTAAGCTAAGGAAACCATTGAAGAAGGTTTGAGATGATCTGAACAGAAGAGAGAATCTTGAGGTAGAGATTGTAGGTCTATGGAGATAGAAGAAAATAAGATATTGTCAATGTTAGATGGTTGAACTAAGTGTGCACGAATAAAGAGAACAGTCTATAGTTGTATGCAATAGTGCATAGTGTAACATCTTAGAGAAGTATGTTGCAGAGATAGGAAGTATTTTTGTGTGTGTGTATGAGAAAGAGAGAGATGTGCAGTAGACAAAGAATGCATTTGTAAATCACTAGACTATAAAACATAACATCATCTAGTTTGGCATTCAGGAGAATGCAAATGTGTGAGACATTGTAGAAAGGGGAGAAAGTGTAGTGTAGAGCAGAGGAGAGTGTAGAGTAGAGGTATGTGTTGCTGAGTGTGTAGCTTCAAGAAATAGGGTGTGTGTTTTAGTGAAAGAAACAATGTATTGAATGTAATGATACATTATAGGTTGTGTTGAACCAAATTGTATGCATATATGAATTTGTAATGTTGTACTAAGTTGTGTCTCAGATTAGGGAATTGTAGTCTCATTGAAGTTGTGGCTTCTAAATTAGGGTGTTGTTGCATCCTTGGGTTGTAGCCCTAAAACATTATAACATATATTTGGATTGTGACATTGGATTTGAGTAGTAGACTGAAGCAGCCTTAGTCACTTAGGTAGTTGATGCTTCCTTGGGTTGTATCCCTAAAAAATTGTAATAGAGATTTGGATTGTGACATTGGATTTGAGCAGTAGAATATAGTAGTTTTAGTCACCATGGTTTTTCCCATATCAAGTTTTCCATGTATATTTGGTGTTATGTGATGTTTTTGTGTACATGCATATTTCAGTATCACATGATTAATATCTATACATTAAGAGTTAAGGAAAGTAGTCTACAAAAAAGGTTTTAAGAGCTAAATTTTTAATAACTACTTATTCACCCCATCTCAGTAGATCATTGTGTTTGAACAATTAGTATCAGTGCCTTAGGTTCCCTAAGAGAAGCTTAATCAACTCAGGTAGATCTTGATAAAGTGAACACATTGGTTATTCAAGAAAGTTTACATGCATATGATGGACCTATCTTTGATGGATCAAGATACATTTTTTGGAGCTCATTGATGGAAGGATATTTGGGGTCCATAGGATTTGATGTTTGGATGTCTATTGTAAATGGATATATAGTTCCTACTATACCTCCAATAATTGAAGTTGAAAAGAAGGAATATGAGGATAATGCTACAACAAGATATATAATTCTTCATGGACTATCAAGTTTTGTGTTGGTCAAACTCATGCACATTGTCAAACAAACACATGAAGTCTTGAACAAGTTGAAGAGAATATATAAAGAGGATGGTAAAGAAGAAATGAAGGAATTGATTTAGGAATATCAAAGTGAATTTGAAAGTCTAAGTATGAGTGAAGCTGCAACAAGATATGATGAAGAAGAAAAATCTACCTCTGGATCACAAGAGTCTAGTGAAGAGAAAGCTGATTCCTTCAAAAGATCAAGAAATGGCTTCAAGAAATATAGAGGTAATCACAATCATTTTGTTTCTAAATTCTTTTATGATGAAGTAAATGATTCTGATAGGGAGAATGATAGTAAAAATAATCTGCACACAAGAAGGGAAAGTGGGTCATTTGATGTAAATGGAAGATCAAATGATGAACATAGAAGTTTCTATGGGGTTGACCCATTTCCAAAAACCTTTGATGATGAGATTGAGAGGTCTAATAAAGATGAAGAAGCTGAAACCTTTGGTGAAGAATAAGAAGTGGACATTGAAGGTAAAATTATTTGTGCTCTAAGTGAGATTAAAAGGTTAAAGAAAGAGAATGAAGAACAAAAGTTGCATGCACAAAAATATATAGAAAGATTAACTAAAATTTTTGAAGGTTCTAACCAAATTATAGTTTCAAAACACAAGTTGAGGAAGCTAAGAGGATATAATATGTAGTTAAATTTGAACTACAGTCTAAATCAGATGGGTGCATGAAGCTAGAATTAGAGATAGTTGCTTTGAGAAGAGATTTGGAGAAAGCCAAGGAATAAATTGACAAAGGCTTGAAGTTGAAAGGTGGCTCTAAGACATTAAATGAATTTATAAGATCACAAAAGCCATCTAGATTGAGATCAAGACCAAGAGTGAATATTGACCTTGGTTGTGAGAAAGAGGAGATTCCTTCCACTAGTGCTTCTGCAAGGTTATTTGATAGAGTTAGAGTAGAAGAAAGATGCTGCACAAAGAAAGAGGAAGCTTGCACAAGTTGTTCCAAATAAAATACCTTTGGAAATGGAAGATCAGAAAAAGGCATTGTTGGAGTAAAGAAAGAGAAAGAATGAAATAATCCTTTTGTTGCTATCATGAAGACACTAGATAAGGATATTGCTGCTAAGTTGAATAAGATGACCGAAATAGATAAGAAGATGGAAAAATCAATCCCAAGGAATCAAAGAAAAAGAAAAAACATTATGGGAATTGATTCAGGAGGATTTACTAAGATGAGATACATGAAGAAGCCAAATCAAAGAAGACCTCCTCATTTTGTTTAAAGGGGTGCTATGACTAGGTACTCCCCATGTTTCAATGGTTACTACTATTCTTGTAATCAGTATGGTCATAGAGCTAAAGATTGTAGACATGAGTGTGATGTGTTTTAATTGCCACAATTTTGGTCATTTTGTGAAACATTGTAAAATGAATCATGTAAGACCAAAAGCATATAGTGACAAAAGGAATATGTCCCACAAGGTGAACAATGGTTCACATATTCCTGAGAGGAAGGCTAGTCAAATAGAAAAAAAGTCAAAGAAATTTTGGAGAGAGAAAGACTGGCCAACATCACTCCATGAGGCTTGTTTTGCCTCAAATCACTAATTTATAGTGATAGGGAATGAGTCCAAGGGGAGCTAAATTGGTGTTTCATACATCCCTGGAAATGATGAAAGAGATCAAGCTAGGTAAAATATGTTTTACAAATTTCTAATGAATTGATAGTTGCAGATTTATGGTCACATTCTTTCTCTTTGAATTGTTCATCAAAGGGTAAGAACATCAGTAGATAGTGGATAGTCTATTGTAGCAATTGATATCAAAATTTTGTATCAATTATTGAAGAAAAAGGTTGTGTATGTGCTTTGTTGAGAGAAATGCTCCTTAACTACAAGGAGAAGATATATGTTTTGGGGGTAGTTGTTTTGTATATTTTTTTAAAATTGGTATCAGACCATTACATATTGGTTCAGAATAGGTTAGTTGGTACAAATCCCTTGAAATGAAGCTAGTAAAGAATGGATCAGGGTCTAAGGGAGAGATTCTATTGGTATCAATATGATAATCAGTATTAGGGAATGATATCATCAATTGGTGTGAAGTATATGATTCACTTGGCACAAAACATGAATCAAAATATTTACATTTGATATCTGACTTGATTGGTGTTGAGTATGTATTGGTACTTCAATTGGCATCATATATTTTCTTTAATTGGTATAGAGCAGTTGGAGCATATGTGATTGCCATTGAAGTAAAAAGGCTAAATGTAGTAGTTGGTATGAGAACAAAAATTGTTTTCAATTGGTATCAATCAAAGGGGGAGAAAAGTCATTTTTCCATTACTAATAAGTGAAGGCTACAATAGTATGGTGATCAAAGATAAATAAGAGAAGAAAGGATGAACAAGTGTTCAAAAGAATTGAGCATGAGGGAGAAAAAGTGTGCAATGCTCAAAGTAGAGAATAAGAGAGAAAGTTGTGAAGATGCTCATGAGGATGAGCAAAGAAAAAGGAATGTCAAAGGAGGATATTGGAGAATAGCTAGACTCTTTGCATAACTTGTTAAAGGGTAAGAGTTATTTTAGGAGTGAACCCTTTGCCATTGATGTCAAAGGGGGAGAAATTCATGTAAATTCTCAAATAGGAGCATTGGAGAAGACAACAATAGAAGTGGAAAGTAAAAGATGATACAGGGACAAACATTGCAATTGGTATCATTAAGCATTTAAGTATTTCCATCGATGAAAAAGGGGGAGATTGTTGGAATATGTTGCCATTGATGTCAAAAGGGAATTAGAGGAGAAGTGTGTTGATCCTATGTAGAAGCACATATAGTTGTCATTGATGTCAAAAGTACAAATCAGGCAAAGGAGTTTGTTGGCATGATGAGAAAAGATGAATGAGAGTGTAGTGGATTTGGATCTAGAAGTATGTGGTTTGGTTGTTGCTGTAAAGGAGCAAGTTGCTTAATATGTTGCATTATTGAAAAAATGTGTCATCTCTCTGCAATAGTTTCCTTTAGTTATTTGATGGTAAATTAGGTAACATATTACACATAGGTTTCTTGAGAGATTTCTAGAAAGGTATTGTGTAGGTCGAGAAAGTGAAGGATGTTCCCAAAAATGTATTATTTCTACTCTTGGGTGTTAGGGTTTATCAGTTAAACACTAAGGATACTTTTAGTCATGGTGTTCAAAATAGATTTCTATTTTGTTGTTGACCTAGTATCAATGGTTTCCAATTTCAGTAGTTGCATCATCCTGTAGGGGTGACCAACCCTTTTTCCTAGTGCTTCAAGGTTATACATCTTCAACAGATTAGTGAGATATTGGGAGATGTCTCTTTGATGGGTTAATGTTATTCTTATTGGCATGGCAATATGTGGTCAATGAGAGAATGGGCTATGTCTCTTTGACATAGTGATGGTGACACTATGGAGATTCATTGATGAGACAATACAGTGTTGGGAATAGTTTCATCCATGTCTTCAATAGGCCAATAGGTATCTTATTCATGAGACATTGATGTATCGACATGAGTATAGGAGAAGTATCCTTGATGAAGTGATAAGGAGTAAGAACTTTATCAAAGTGATAGTGCATGATTGGAATGACGAGTGATTATTGGTGAGATTCAAGTTAGTGTCTCTATGATAGCTCAATATCTATATGTCAGCATGTCACAGGTTTTTCATAACTTAGTAACCTCCTATAAGAGAGGGGGACCAACCACATTCAAGACCCTAGTTTATGGAGAGCCAAGAGAAAAAGGCTGCCCTAACTTACCTCAACTTAACAGGGTGTTAGGAAATGTAGGACAAGAATGATGAGGACTATAAAGCCCCTAAATCACTTTACAGACTCGAAACATAGAATGAGGCTAGGAAAGCCAATTTTTAGGTTTAATTATGTGCCTCAAGAAACTCTTTGCTCGAGGATGAAAGTGTAGTTCTAGGAAAATAGGACAACGTGCTGGGGTCTCTCAGGTGTGATGGCGTGCGTACGAGTAGAGGACTAAAGAAGAAAGGTCAAACACTAGAAAATAGATTAACAACCTAGCTAACTACTTTCAAAGGGCCAAAACAAGACTATGAAATAGGTAAGATACATATGAATATGGTAAAGAAAATAAACAAGAGTTAGGATGACAAGAATAACCTGACAAAGGTACTCTTTTGCCAACTAACTCCAAGCCACACATCCTCCTACACATAATGAAGAGGAGAATTGTTGGGTGGTTGTATGCGGGCTTGCCTTAGTCAGACCCCCATTTAGGTGTTTCCACCTCCATAAACAACCAAGAAAGAAATAATGGAGAAATAGTATGATAAAGAAAGAAATGAGGTAAAGAACACTAAAAGACTACAAACAGTAATGTGCCACTCAACCAAATAATAGAGGAGAGGAGTAGTAATATTACCACCTCCACCAATAGCACTAGTGTTGTTCCGCCCTCGCTCTATTGATTTGATGGAGTGATGTTGCTGTTGCTATGGAGTCCAAGAGTGCTACTAGAATGCTAGGAATGAAAGCTAGAATGCTCAAGCTTGTGAGAGAAATTGCTTGAAGAGTTAAAAAGAAGTTGTGAAGAAGTTGAAATGCATGTAGAAGGAGAGAATTTGAAGGAAAAATGAAGAAAATGACCATATTTGGGTTGGTTAGTGAAAGGGGAAATTAGAAAGCGACCTCCAATGAGAAGTGTAATGCCTCTATAGGCTCTAGACACAGGAATCTGTCAAGGATGTAAGCACACCATGTGGATGTCTGCTCACTGCAGGGGCATCTCCAATAGTTATTCCTCTACTAACACAAAATAATTTCCAAGTGGAATGAAGGCAACATGCTTATGTGGAATTTAGTCTTCGAATTTGGTTTTCTAAAGTGAAGAAGGGAAAAAGGGGAATTTGGATAAGAGCTACAAATTCACTCCTATACTATTTTCCTCCACTTTAGCGAGCACAAATACTAATGAGTGCTTTTATAAAGTAGATCAGAGAAGTAATAGAGTTAGAAATATATACCCGAACTATTGAGGAAGTAGACCACAATCTAGGGAAAACTCGAGAGTGCAGGAAAAGAAGAGGACTTCAAATCCCCACAAAACTATGAAGTTGAAGAATGAAAGCGTCTTACAGGCCCACAAACCTACAAGGAGGAAACCCCGAAGATATCTCACATGAAGGAAGGCCCATGAAGTAAGTGCCTTATAGTCCCATAGACCTGCAAGGAAGGTGTCCCCCAATAACTCTCACATGGAAGGTACCCAAAAAGGTACCTTATAGGCCTACAAACCTGCAAGGAAGCATCCCCCAAGATATCTCACATGGAGGAAGCCAGGAAAGTGCCTTATAGACCCACATACCTATAGGGAAGGTGTCCTTCAAGATCTCTCACATGAAGGAAACCCAAGAAAGTTCCTTATAGACCCACAGACCTATAAGGAAGGTGTCCCCCAAGATCTCTCCCATGGAGAAATCCCAAAGAAAGTGCCCTACAAACCCATAGACCTACAAGGGAGCCACCCCCAAGATCTCTCACATGGAGGAAGCTTAAAGGAAGCACACTATAGATTCGTAGACCTGCAGGGAAGGTGTCCTCCAAGATCTCTCACATGGAGGAAACCAAAGGAAGTGGACTCTAGAGAGTCAAAAAGTGACCACATAGGAAAGTAAGTGGACAGTCACATAGATTGTCAAAATTTTGGAAGACTTTCAAAGGGGTCCCTTGGGAACCCATCATGAAGAGGGGGTCCACTCAAGTGTGAAGATGTATTTTTCTTGAATTGATTCATCATTAAGGGATGCTTTTGAAAGATGTCCACTTCATCAAGGAACTCGAAAGGAAGAATATGCCCCCACATGAGGTGAAGATAAAAGTTGTTCCCACATCAGAAGAAGGTTCTCAAGTTCTTTCTTTATGAACCCATGATGAAGGAAACATATTCCATTAGGGTTTCAAGTCGAGAATGCGATTCATGAAAAGAAGTTTGTGAAGAATTCTAAGAAAAGATTCATTGGCAACAAATGTATTTTTTGAAATTCAAAGCATTGAAGAAGAGGTGTTGTCACATATAAGAGGGAAAACTCAAGAAAAGAAGAGAGAAAGGTAAAGGGAAAGAAAAAAAAAAAAGAAAACAAAAACAGAGGGCACATGGGTAGCTTGATATTTCAGGGTCAGAACTACTCATAAATAAATAAATATAGATATATATATAGTAATGGTATATAAAATGAACTATCATCAACCCCCTACTATATAAGAGCATGTGAAGAATTCACGAGAAGACAAAGTAAAAATAAAAAATTGGGTCAACATGGAAGGGAAGTCTAAATTCCCCCAACACTTTGCATCATCCCCAATTTATCGAAAATAAAGTCACAAACATGGAAGAATTATGATACAAATAGAAGAAGATTTATGACACAAAAACCATACCTATATCCAAGCACCAATATGGGTGATGAGGGTCATCCACACAAACATAACATGATCACGGGGGAACACATCACATTGCACACACACATATCTAATCTATAGATAAAGAAGAGGCCTCCTCCTAACGCTGATCGACCAAGAGGTCATCCACTTCCCACTCTAGATCATCATAGGGGGAAGGAGGATGAGCTTGTAGTGGTGGGATGTCAAGAGGAGGAGCAACCAACCTCCTACAATAAGGGCCAAGGAAGAGGACCCCGCAAGGTTCTCTCCACTAAGATCTTATGGAGCTAAGGTCAATGATTTCATGAATATCATTGACATGGTTGGAACCTCGTCCATAGAGGTGAACATGCAATTCATAGGAGTGCCATGTTTTACCTCAACAAATGGGGAAGGTTGCACCTGAGGTTCATCACTAGGCTCACCGACTGATTCAGGAGTGATGAAAAACTCAGGGGAAGCTAGGACTAGTTCTGTGACTAGGATGGAACAAGTTAGCATGGGGCCACCTTTTAGGGAAGGTGGGATCTTCAGACATCCTCTGTTTCTAGAAGGACCACACTCTAACTCCTGATTTGTCGAGGGAGGCATACTCCCCATAGATGAGGCAAGAGGCATGTACGAAGAGGAGAAAAAAACCGCAGTGGATACGACCGAGGTGTAAGTCATATCCATGGGCTTCAGGAAAGGGTGGACATATAGAAGAGACATCAAAAATAGTGGCTCCACTAAAGGATCGATGAACACCTACACCTTTCTAGGGTCAGGTGCATTTGTACTCGTAGTAGAATCATAAGTGACACAGAGTTGGTTTGAATGGAAGTAGAGGGAAGGAGAGAGGAGGATTCTATAGAAGGCCTTGATACAGGGGTAGTCATCTCCTCTTCCTTCCTCTACAAGGCAGTCTGCTCATCCATGAGAGCCTTTCAACAAAACTTACACTCATGTGCAAGACAATTTCTATGACTCTTTGAACCAAAGGCCAGAGACTGCAAAGGAATAAAACGCTCCTTCTCAGCCATGGAAGTGTCCACTACAACCATTTCTAGTAGAGGAATAGACTCTTGAATGGGAGTAGGAGGTGCAGATTGAGAAGTAGTGGGGGGATTCGGCTCAAGTTCCTCAGCAGCGGGCCTCTTCCCATTCACTACTTTTGGAGTAGGAGTGGTAGGATGCCACAGAGGTTGAGACAAAGAGGAATCTTTATGGGGCCCCTTTCCCCTACCATATAGATAGTACCAAGGCCTAGGAAGTTTGGTAGGAAGGTTTGATATCCTGATCTTGGGCCTACGCCAAGGAGGGATCATCCTGAGGGGAGGTCACTTTCTGCTTCCCTTTTTAGAAAGGGGAGGTAACTAGTTGTTGTGCTACAGGAAGAGTCAATTTTGACTGTCCCTTTCCCCCAATCTTGTACTTTACATAGTTCTTGTAAAGTAGGTTTGTTCTTGGAGGAAGAAAACCAATCAGGGTGGACCAAAAGTGTTCTAGTGAGTATCCCCCATGGGACACCAAAGGCTAGTATCCAGTGTCATGCAAAACATGCAAGACATCCTCATGAGAGAACTTTAAGAATTTATGAATAATGAAGGAAATCCCATTCATCAAAGCTATCCAAGGTATGCCTAGTTTCATCCTGAACGGATCTGACCCCAAAATGACATTGAAAAATGTGTTAACGACCCTAGGTCCAACTAGGATGGATAAAGTTATCGATCCATAGGGCTTCAAGGAGAGACAATCATGTGCACGAATGGTAGATTTTGTTTCTTCTTATTCCTTTCTATGTAGCGAGTTAAACCACAATGTCTCTTCTGTGATAGTGTTCACTCAACTCATGGGGTCTACTAGAACTCCTATCACAATGTTACCATTGAGGCAAGTGGGAATATAAAGAGACGAGGGATTGTTATTTAAGGGTAAGTCCTATGATGTAAATGATATATTCGGTGAACCAATCCCAAGCTATACAGTAGAAGTAATTGTGACCATATTAACATAGGACTCAGGTTGTGATCTGGGTGGATACTCGTCAAAAATTGAAGTGTTCCATATACTCTAGAAATTTTCATCCCGTCGAAGTGCTCGGCGAAACAAACTCAACGTAACTTGAATAGAGTTGATAGGAGGTCATATGCTCAAAATATTCATGGTTAAAGTTTGGTCAAATGGGAGGCTAGCTACAGATTCAGGGTTAATATTTCATCATCTCAAAAATGGTAAAAAATGACATCACATTGAAGAGCTTGTCAACACAATTTTGATGCTACTTGAATCCTGTCAATTGTAGTCCGTATGAGCAAGATATGGTTGGTCAAAGTTCTATGGTAAAAAGGTTGACCATGATGATGTCAACATGCTAATATGGCAAGAGTAGGTGACATAGCATGATGTGGACCAGTGACACTTTTACATGTGGTAGTACGGATGGTGACATGGAAAGTACAAGTGTTAGTGATGTGGCATATACATTTGGCATTGACCAACCAGGTGTTGACACATTTCATTAATGAGCAAATGAAATTCTGCCACGTGGTCTAATGGTTGGTTGCCACATGGCAGTCATTTCAACTCCTCTACATTTTTGGGTTTGTTCGTGCAAAGTATGGGTTGGGAGATTCGAACTCACAACCTCCCATCTGCTCGACATTCATGCCTACCATTGTGCCATGAATTTTTCCTTACACATGTGATGCATCAATTTTTTTTATCAATTAACAGATTCTATTTAATAAGTGATAAAGGTGAAATTGGAGGGGAGGTGGTTTGAACCACCAACCTCCCCTCTCCCAAAAAGGTCTCCTACCATTAAGCTAAACCATAAGTTTGAGAAGAAATCGACAACTTTATTCAAAATAGAATTAAAAGTTGATTCCCTCTAATTTTTTTTAAAATCATTAAACCTTTAAATTCTTAAAAGCCCAAATTTAAATATGAAAAGGGGCTTAAAGTAATATTTATGAAATCTTAAAAAGATATTAAAGATATTTTAAAGATATTAAACATTATTTTTGTAAAGGCTCCAAAATATAAGAGCCATGATTTTATGAGAAATTTCTAAGGGTATTTGAAGAATATCTTGTGCCCAAAATTATAAGGGCTCAAAATTAACAGAGTTTTAAGGGGTTAAGAATTTGTGAAAATATTATTAAAAGGATTATGTGAGATCCTTATTATAATTAGGGGGAATTTTCAAGGAATTTTACTCGTAAAGGGAGATATGCCATATTTTTTAAATCATATGGTTAGTAACCATATTGGACAAATTTCATGTATAAAAAGGGGAGAAGTTTAGGAGTTTGGTAACCAGGTGGTGAGTTTGTGATAGATTTTTCTTGGAGTCTTGTATGTTCAAATCTGTGCTTTGGAGTAGTGATATTCTACCGCACTTCAAGGAGAAGAATTTTGTGACTCTTTGTAACTAGAAGACTCGACACTTTTTTGGTTGAAACCTTGTGATCCGTTTGGAGCATAATCGAGGATCGATCACTCTTTGGAGAGGGACCCGAAGACATAGCCATATTGGAAAACTCCGTTATCAACTTTTGTTTTGTCTTCTATCTCCTTTCTCTCTTATGTTATTTTCACCAATTTAATTTTATTGTTTAAACATTGAATGTTTGTTTAAGCATTTCAATTACAAAATTTCATTTCAAAGACCTTTAGTTTAATCATTGTAAAAGTTATTATTCTCATGCAATAGTCCTAGATCCTAACATCATATCAAATGATATCAAAGCTTTGTTGTGAATGGTGTTTGTAAAGGTGAATGATAACAAGAGAAAAGAGCCAACAAAGTGAAGGAACACTTGCAAAATACAATCCTCTTATTAGTAAACGAAGAACTTTGCCAAAGATGGAAGAATCGAAAGCTAGAAAAAGTATTGAGCTTGATGAGAAGAGTTTTCAAAAAGATTTTCTCAAAATGAAGGCAATGTTAGAAGTTCCTTTTTAGGAAAGGAAGGGAAAGCAAGAATGGAAGAAACATGAAAAAGGAGATACTTCAAAGTGAGAGAAGCGTGACGATCTGAAGGATCGGGAAAATACTAGGAGCTGATGATGAGCCTCCAAAACCTCCTTCTTCTCCATCTTCTCCTATTGATTCTACTTCTTCTGCTAATCCTTTCAAGGGTGCACACAAGCCTAAAATTAAATTGGATGTAAAATTTGATCTACCTAAGTATTGTGGGGAATTAAATTATGAGAAATTAGATGATTGTGTTTAACAAGTAGAAGTGTACTATAGAGTTCAAGGTCTCTTAGATGATGCTTCTAGGATCTAGTTAGCTACTCTTCGGTTGGGAGAAACAACTCTGACCTGGTGGGATAGTAGAACTCGGGAAAAAATTTCACAACATGGTAGAGTCAATTTAACTTGGGTAGAATTTGTTAATGCTCTTAAGAAGAAATTTTATCCCCTAGGCCATATGCAATAGTTAATGATGGATTGGAAAACATTTAGGCATGGGAAAGGTCAAACTGTCCAAGAGTACACCCATGAATTCAGGAAAAGGGCCATTGCATTGAATGTCCAATTGTACACCTAGGACACTTTGCTTAAGTACATAGGTGGTTTGCACTCTTATCTAAAAAATTCTACTTTGGTTTTGAATCCTAGTAATCTAGATGAAGTTTGTGTACAAACTACACACTTAGAGTCAAGAGGTAAGGGTACTTTCATTAATAAGTCTGACAAGAAGCCATCTAATCCAAAAGGAAAATCTAAAGATAAAGGAAAGGGGAAGAAGACAACTACTATAGACACTAAAATTTGGTCCAAGCTTGCGACTTCAATTTCTTCATAATTCATATTTTCATGGTCATGATTAAATAATGTGAATTATTTAATTACCTTCTAAAGTCCTTTCTCATCTATTAATTAAATAAATTTTAATTATTTAATTAATTCATTCTAACATTTATTCTTCTATTAATTAAATAAACTTAATTATTTAATTAATTCATATTATATTTATTCAAATCCTGATTAATTAAACTAAAATTCTTTATTTAATTATGTCATTAATTAACTTTATCCTCCTTAAATTAAATAAATTCTTATTTAATTTATCTTTATCATATTTGCAACTATAATTAAATAATTACGTTAATTATTTAATTATTCATTTAAGCTTTTCATTAGTCAATTAAATAAATCTTATTTATTTAATTTAATCCTTAAATGTCGAATGTTGAATTAAATAATCATTTAATTCATAAAAGCCTATTTCAGATATGTTCTTCTATATTTAGATAATTTTTTAAGTTATCTAACTATTCATTTCCACTTGACTCGAGATCTATTTAAATCAGTCAGTTATCTCTTGGTTTAATGATTGATTACCTTTCACGAATAAACTCTCTATCATAACTAGTCAGTTATCTAGTTTTAACTATTATGCATGTACACATTTATTAATTAAATATCTTTATTTAATAAATTAATTTATATGTGCATTCAAACATATCATTTTCTTTATTCTATCTTTATCCTTTTCATGCAAACATTATTCTTCTAATTTTTGAATACTTTCAACTAGAGATTAAATCATTATTTAATCTTGATCTCTATTCTTAGCTTTTATCACTCACATCATTACTAACAATTATCTCAATGCATGTCAAATCATTTAATTTGAATCATCCATCTATCTTTCGATCTCAACCTCTCATTCAAATGATCAATTTTCTATAAATTAACCTAGCTTTCATCATTACAACTCTCTCCCAAAATTGTATGACTTTTGGAGCACTTGTTTAATCTTTGATACTTTGCTTTTATCACATATATCAAGGCTATACTTGCACACATACTGAAAATATAAGGGCAAGAATACTACCAAGGAAAAATGGAGAAGGACAATTGAGGTCATTTATGGAAGGATGCAGATAGTGGGTGAGATCACTCTTTTTTTATGTTTATAATTTCATTTGTGCTTTTTTGTTTAGCTTTAGTTTATGATTCGAATTTGATTGCATTACATTATTGCTTTAATCTCATTTTGTTTTGTGAATCTGGATTTCTTGTGAAGGAGAAGATTCCAAGTAATAGTTTCCTCATACACAATGATGGGTTATGATCTTTCTTTCAAAAAAAAAACCCCATCAAAAACAAAGTCTATCAGAGCATGCAATATCAAGGAAAAGGACTAGGAATACACGAGCAAGGAATTTTAGAACTAGTATAGTTTCAGGAAAATCCTAGACATCAAGATCTTGGTTATCCTTTAGTCAGCAAATCTAATGATGTTAATGATACCTCAATATTGGGGGCAACTTTATCTGATACAAACATCAAAATGGAGGCCATGAGTAGTTCTTACCATAAGGTTGTTGCCAACACTCCTTCCATCCATACCATAAATTATTATTACAACATGAATAAATCTTCCATTTAGAACCAACAAAAAAAATATTACAAATCCAAAGTTCAAAATAAAATATCAAAGGCCATTGAATCAATAAAAAATTCAAGTGGACAATTAAAGCTAAAATGGATCCCAAAGAAAAATGGATCAAGCAAAGAAAATAATTCAAAAGTAAAAGTCAACCAAAATGTGGAGCCACAAGAAAAGAGGACTCCCACATATAATAAATGTCCACCTCCTTTAAAATGGTCATGATACAAGGCATATAAAAGTCATGGTTCCAAACATTATCCTAATCCAAAACCTAGTCTCCATCATCCATCACCCCAAGTTTGGAAAATGAAAATTCCTACATCTAAATTTCCAAACATGTCTACCATCATCCATCAAAATCCTACATCTCGCCTAAAGTCTAAAAATCACATGTCACAAATCCATCACATCCTAGCAGCAACTTTTGCAAGGGCTCCCATGGCACTCTATCATGATGTTCATATTCTGATAAGGCCAACTCTAGTATCAACAAGGATCAAAATAACATCAATCAGTTGTATGCAAGTGCTATGATCTTGACAAGGAAACTACTTCATCAAGGTCATTATTGGCATATCATGGCACTAGTCTCTACATCAACACCATCAATGGATTCAACATAATTAGTGATCATCTAAAGCATTAAGGACATCCAGAAAATACAAAAAATACAAAAAAAATTGAAAAAATAAATTAAAATTGGTCACCTTGATGAAAACATAGCAAACAAGCATCTTTGTGACACCAAAAAGAATTAAAAAAAATTCAAGAGAAAAATTTCATCCAATAGTGAAAGCCATACTTATGGTGCTTTGGATAAGTACCATGATGAAAACCTAGCAAACATGTGTTATGTGTAAGAAATTGTCTATGTGGACCATTACACTTGGGGGAAAGTTGTCTCATCTCCCATACCCTTTGTATGAAATTTATTATGACATTTCCATCTATCCATCTAATCCCTACCACTCACATCCATTTTCCTGCCTACTTTGATCTTGATAAGGACTAGGGTACAAACATAAACCATGCTTTGGAAAAAATCTTCACATGTCTATCCTTTGGTCATACATTGTCCACAAAATATCATGTCATAGCCTTCATAGCAATTTCAAAACCCATACCTTGAAGAAAATGAGTTATCCTTAAATGACATAGTCCCTAGAGACCATATGATAATTTTTGTAGCCAAAAGTCCTCATGTCACTTATCTTTTACCAAAGTCACCCATCATCTATTCATACCTATCACATGCCTTTTTTTTCCCTTGTCAATGGTCTAAGGATATTCCATCATCCCATCCAATCCTAAAAATTCATTCCAAATGCAACAAACCCGATCCATACAATCTTGCTATGCATCCTAACACATCATTCAAAAAATTCCTTGGCTTTGTTTCTATACTTTCTACAAACCTTGATTCTTTAGTCACATTATCGTCATCCTCATGTTGTTTCGGGATGTGTCCTTCCCATGTCAAACAATGTCATCATTATCTTCATTGCTTTTCAATTGGTTTTCAGCTTGACTAGGGGAAAGATCATGGTTGTCCTTGGATTCTTGTGCATTCTTGCTCACTTGCTTATAGGAATCATTCACATGCATTCATTATGATCCTTAAAAAATTCAAAAACATCACAAAAATGTCCTCAAAAAATCCAAAAACATCACAAAATGTCCTATAAAAATCCAAAAACATTAGAAAATTTCAAAAAGACAAAAAAAAAAAAACATGTCAAAAATCCCAAAATTGAGTTAGATTCAGTCACACTTGTTAGTCATTGTCATTTGTCGAACTACATTTCCTCTGCGACTGGATGTAGGCAAGGCCATCTATTGATGTGCCCTCGAGGCATTAGGTCAATAAAATCATGATTCAATCCATTTGTCTATATGACAAGTTCATTGGTTTATGATAAAAACAAATTTCCAAAGCAACAAAAACAAATCAACTTATGTCTTCTACAAGATGTGTCCTTGAAAAAAAACATCATCAAAACAATCAACTTATGTCTACTACAGGATGTGTCCTTCCTGAAAATAGATATCAGCAAAACAATCAACCTATGTCTTATACAGGATGAGTCCTTCCTGAATACATACACTGTCAAAAAATCAACAAGGCCTTATACAGGTTATCACATCAATGACAATAGACTCGATGTCTTATACAATACATGTCTTTCTGAAATTAGGCTTTTGTCATGCCTTATACAGATAGTCATAAACTCAAAACCAGACTCAACGTCTTATATGGTATGTGTCCTTCCTGCAATCAGGTCTTATCAATCATTTATCTTATCAATCAAAACAATCAAACAGACAAATCAAGTTTTGGAAAATATCTTATTGGATTTTGATTTTGAGGTTTGTTTATCTTATCATTTTATTTGGCTTTAATTTGGAATCCAGATACTAGCTTTCTCAAGGATGTCCCAAAGGATTTAGAGAAGCAAAGATGTATCATAATTCTATTTTCTTTGACTGATGTTTGTCGATTGTCTTTTAAGTTTGGATTTAGAGTCATGTTACTAGTTTCCTCAAGGATGTCCCATGAAGGATTTAGAGGAGCAATGACATCTCATAACCTATCTTTTATTGTTTGTTGTTTGTGGTTTGTCTTGACAAAAATACTAGGGCAACTGTTCCCTTAGTATGAGTTAGGACATTCCTTGTCTGTGACTATCTGTTGTTAGCATGTGGATGACCTTGCACACCTTGATCTATGTCATATCATTGTGTTTGTCTCCATTTGTATCAGTTATAGCCCAATGATGATAAAGTGCAAATCCTGGTGTGATTTGGAAAAATATTGAAGATTGCTAATACTAACATCTGTGTCTTTTATTATTCATCTTTCTTTCCACACTAATGTTTCTTCTTTCTTTCTTTTATGACGAAGTCTTGTGACACAAAAAAATATAAAGCATCCTGCATATGCATTCATGTTAGAAACATTATGTAAATATCATACATACTAAATCATACACATATCTTGCATTTGAAAAACACAAAAATATAGGCATCTATCATATCTAGGAAATCATGGCATAATAGGCATTCATCATCATAGATTACATAACATAAACATTACATGTACATAACAGTTGTAAATATATGCATCACATTATATCCATCATCATCAAACATATAGCATCACATGTAGATAGCATTGTAAATAGATATATCATGTTGCATCTCATAATCATGAACATCAAATTGCATACATAACATCCATTGATACCATAAAAGTAAATGCATACATCATCACATAGAATCAACATCACATCATAGGCTACATAAAGACATCATAATATAGATATGATCATCCATAACATAGGCATATTAGATAGACAATGAAATATAATATAGAACACATGCATAAGGGTAAAAGCACAAAGCTATGTCACACTTTATAAAGGAAACAACCAAAGTTGATCCAACTTTTAAACTTGAATCACTAAAAAGTGGTATATATGTTTTGAATTTTGAAATGATGTAAAATAGTAAAATATGTATTTTTTAGTATATTTTATGTTTGTATTTAAAATAAAAAATAAAAAATTATTTTAAATTATTTTCTAATAAATTAACACTATAATTTAGTTGCTCATAAAATGTTGAAAAATAAAATTGCATGAGACGTCAAACTTTTTATAGTAAACTTTACTTTTTTTCTTTCAAATTTTTTGTGTGTATTTATAACTTGAAACTTTATTGCACAATTTTTTTTTTCCAATTTTTATAAATAAATATTTTTTAATAAATATTAAAATGTGCATGAATCGAAAAAAAATCACTTCCATGGGATGTCAACTTTCATATTAAATACTTATCTAAAATGGAAAAAAAATTATACCATCTTGAAATAGATTCTTTTATTTGGTGCATCATATATATTTTTTATTTTTTTTAATAAGTTTTAGTATTTTTCTTTGGCATGGTAATCAACCTAATATTTTGTGCTAATAACCTACTTTTAGCAAAATTAAAATATAAAATATAAATAATAATTAAACTATTAAAATAAATATATTTTGAAAAGTACACTTATGGATCTACAAAAGGGTATTTTTATATTTAAAAAACATGTTATTTACATTACTAGGAGTTATTGAAACTCAAAATTTTTCAAATAATTTTATTTTTTTGGTAAATTGGACTCAAAGTGGTGCTCCATATATTTTTAGCCAACAATTTTAGTTGAAAAGGTTGTGGAAGTATCTAACTTAGCTAGAATGAATCTTACTAGAACATATGTTTGACCAAAATTGATTTTTAGTTAGAAATAATTAATTCAGTTGTGATGATAAGTTGGATGAAAGTGTGACACAACTTTGTGCTTTTACCCATAGATAAAATGCAAAATAATCATAATAGGACTGCATATCATAGGAATCACCACCAAAATCATATATATATATATATATATATATCTCAAAAAGTGTCACATCACAATGTCATAATGTATCAATAAAAAGGAAGCCTATAGGGTTTATGATAAAAAATACAATGCCCATTGGTCACGCCCACAAAAGGATATAAAAGTCACATCAGAACTAAACCTGGGAATTGGACATTCCAATAGGCAACTAACATCTTTTCATGGTCGTTCATTTACTTTATTAAACCAGGGTGTGTATACTTTAAATGGAGCAGCACGGTATGTGCACTAAGAACTAGTTTCCAGTCACCATCTATAGAAAATAAATGCTTAACAATAATACAACATAAAGCTTTTTAACTTAAACACAACTCGGCTAAAACAAAAATCATGGCAACTATTTAAAGGACAAACTGTGAACTGGCTTTATGCTACAAGAATAGACACAAGGATGGATTCTTGATGCTGCAGGAACAATACAAAGTTGAGTTTGCGTTGAAATCTACAGAAATAGATTCTAACTAGTAATCAACATGAAATGAATAGTTAATCACAACAACCTGCTACAGAATACTTACTAAGTGGGCCCCCTTAGCAAGCATCAACTTAGATTACACAAGAAGTTGACTCAAAGCTTCATCAATTTTTATTCATATTCAGAATTAGGATACATTGATTACTCTGTTTTGAAAATAAAACTTAACACAAAACTTTATTACTTGTTCAGCTTAATTCTAACACATACTATTTCATCCTCATTCACTCACGTAGGAGGAACAATTATTTAAATGAAAAAAACAACTAACTAACTAACAGAGGAAGTTATGATCATAAATACATTTTGAATCTGTGGAACAGATATTCATAAATGAAAGTCTATCTACTCGACACGACCCAGAGAGAATATAGCATTACACACTCCCTAAATTAAAGGACTGTTTAAGCATCTTCTAAAAGACTCGGTCAAAAAGTTATTACTGGAACGACTTCTTTAACAAAGTCGAGATTCTTGCGCTTGATCAGCTTCAACTCCCTCCAACAATCCTGCAATAAATAATAGAGGCTAAGGAAAGCATACACACAAGTGACACATCATCTATTTATTAATCACATGTTAATCCTATTCCATTATCCAAAATCATAAGCATACATCAGCGATGCGGGCGGTCAAAAAGGTGATTAATGAAGTTATCAAGCTGCAGGACTATAGAACTCATTACTACATGATACTACCAGAAAAGTCTTTAATCAACAGATTTAAAAAACTATTAACAATAAAAGTAAGAGTATCAAAGTTTGAAACTATGGGCATATTTAAGGCTCATCATTCTTCCCCCTACTTATGATAATGCTGGTCCTCCAACATTGACTTTTCTTGTTATTTCCCTAAAATTTGTTGGAGTAGGATGACCTTGCAGCGAAGTTCCAAACTTGTAGTAAAAACCTCTGGTAAACTCCCATCTTTCATATCTATGGTTCTCTATTTCTGCATTGATTTCCTTGGCTTGGTAAGGATAGAGCGGCCACATTAAAACTAGAGGTTGGTAGGTCAGTGGCATCCATAATTCAAATCTGCTTTGCAAACCTAGTTGCATGTACCTTTCTAATCTCCTGAGCGCTGCTGTAAAGTTCAAGGGGCTATGAGGCTCTGTCTTTCTTAGACCAACTGTCAATCTCTCCCACCTTGTCTCAATCCTTGAAGAGGCGAGTTTCCAAAATATATATTTCTGTTCTTTAAACTCACTGTATACCTATTTTCTGATGTCAAAATTTTTATCTTTCCTCAGGTTTATTGCATCCATAGGTAACTCTAAACCAGGTTCTTAAAACTTTGCGTGGGTCTGAACTTTCAGCTATGAGAAGAACAGGTTCATCTTTTTCTGTTTCTTCATATGTTTCCAATTGCCTTCCATAATTGATCTCATTTGCAGCCCAAGACATAAGTGCTCTTAAATGGATATCACCTATATAAAGAAGTGGGTTCCATTCGGTTTCTGTAGGAATTAAATAACCATGTTAATATAGTTCACACATGGAGTTCTTCAACCAATTAGGGGCCACTTGATAAGCATCATAGAATTCCTTGGCTGTTTCAATATCGGGATCCAAATTTATGGAGATCCTCATTAATTTGAACCAAAGGAACTGTTCTTTAAGACACATTGCATATGTTTTGGGTGGCAGCCTACACTCCATTATCTGTCTAGTTATTTTCATCATTTTATCCATTTTTGTCTGCATATTTTGAATTTCTTGCTTTTTCCTTTCAATTTCTCTTTCCAGCTTTTTCTTTTCCTCATCCCATAAACTTTGCTGAACTTCAGTTTCGGCAAAATGTAGAAAAGATAAAGTGTGAAATGACACAGGCATCTTCTTAATGCTCAGAAATTCCAAGTATGCAATTAGTAGAGTGTTTTTATACACAACTAAATCCTCTTCAGCAATTCAGGCACATCTTCTTCTTGCTGTAGGATAAAATCCTCTTGTTGCAGGATGAAGCCTTGTTGCCATACAGAAGAAGATTGTTCTTCTTCATAAATTCTCTCAGCTGCACAAGCCAAGTCATCCAAACTCGACATTTTCCCTTTATCAATATTATTGGGTTGTGCTACTTCAGGAACATCAAAGGAGCTTGGTGGAACATTTGCAGATATATCCAGGGAGTTATCATGACTTGACTCAGCAGAGTCCTCCAATATTATGATAGTTTTTGTTTGAACAAAGGTTGTAGCAGGCTTAGACTATTTTCTTAATGAACTCCTTCTTGGCAGTTTTGCAGGAGGAGCAACAACAAAGGATGCTTCCCTAGTAGTCCTCTTCCTAGCTAGTCTTGAAGATCCAAACTTGGCAGGGGAAGAAGAAATTGAAATTGGAGTATTAATGGGTGTTGTTGCAGGAGAGACAGAAATAGGGGAAGACTTTGTAGGAGAGGATGAAACAAAAATTTTTTGTCTTTGAGTATGTGGGTCTGACTCAGGAGTCTGCCTTGCCCTGGATGACTCACCTACAATTGTCTTTCCTTTTTCTCTTCTAGCGGCAGACCTTGTTTGCACACCGGTAGAGGATGTTGGTATGGAAACTGCAGGAGTGGGCGCTGCAGGAGCAATAGATTCTTGCTCTGTTTCAGTACTTGAGGACTCAATTCTCATTTTATTTCTTCTAGGCTGTGTGGGTAATACCCTAGGAGGTTCAGGCGGTTGAAGACCTTTTCGGGCAACAAACTCATTCCAGGAAAGAGGTGAAACATCCCTTAAAGATCGCTCAGCCAAAATTTTTATTAGGGAATGATGTGTGATAGAGTTTTGTTTACCCATTTGGGTTTCATGTGCACTATTTTGCAAAAGGTTCAACAAGAAATTCAAAAAATTCACTACCAATCCATGTCTCATATGACTTAAAAATTTGAAATGATATGAATGTAGGTAAGAGAAATGCCCTTCACAAGTTAAATACCTGATAACAAAATTGGTGTACTCAGAGTATGGATAAGGCAGGGACGTTATTTTGCACCCTTGCTTTGAAATTTTCAAAGGCCCATCAGCTGGTAGGGTAAACTCTACCCTAGCAGAGACAACATCCCTTCCAAGAGGAAAATTTTCACCAACAACCAGTAATCTAGTGACCTCTGAAATTCTTTCCTCTGTCACAGCCACTGTCAAGCCCCATATCATAGCCTCATTCTCTGAAAATGTTCTTAAAAATTTGCATGTAGCGTCATCAAAATAATCAATTCTCAAGAAATAATTTAACCATCCACAGTTGGCAAATGCTTGCATTAACTGAGGATCCTGTATCAAGGCATCATGAGTTGTAGGCTCGTGACTCACCAGTTGGCCACCCATGATCAAAATCCTTAAAACAAAAACTCAGACTGATGCTGAAAGCTTGAAAAAGACTCTTCTTTCTTACTGCACTTTCCTTTTCTTGCCAAGAATAACAGCTAGACATTTGCATAAAATAATTTTAATAACTACTTAAACTAGGTAGTTAACTTGTTCTCAGGATATGGCTTCACAATCGTACTTTTAGAAAGTACAAGATCATAACTATTTTTGGAAAACATAAATTTGGCACAAGAAAATTTGAAATTAGAATACCCCTGCCCCCTACTTAGCATTCGACATGTTAAAATTCGTAAAACAGATTATAACCCAGAATCAATTGAAAGAGTTAGAAACATATATTGTAAATGCAAAAGCAATTGAAACAGCATAACAACAATACCAAGAGATTGATGTGAAATGCTCGAATGGAAAAATAGCATCAGATAACTATCTCCAATATCAAAAATAAAAATACAAGCCACGTAGCATGCTTATATAGACTAGAGAGAGGGAAGAGGTGGCAACACAGACCAATGAGGAGCAACCATCTATCAGATTAAAGATAACAAAGTATCTTCCCAAGATAGATAATGGATGCTAACATGTAGGAAGGTGACACCTCATAATCCTATCACCTAATTAAACATGCTTTATTAACCTAAGCAAGCTTAAATAAATGTGTAGGAAAAACCTTATAATAAGGAATAAAAAACCTACACTAACACCCCCCCTTAAGCATAGCTTAGGTGGGTACAGAGATGGGTCCCGACAAATCAAGCCTGATGAGGTACCCATGTACAATGAAATCCCCCCCAAAAGAGAAGTAGGCCCCCCCACACAAAAGAGAGTATGCCCCCCCAAAATAGAGAGAGAAAGAAAGAAGGAGCTAAGAAGCCCCCCAAAAGAAGGACACCTGCTGCACCCCAAGCAAAGCTCACAAATGAATGAACTTTCTCTCAGTGAAGGGTTTGGTGAAGATGTCAGCTGTCTAATCTGATGTCGAACAATACTAAAGATCAAGAACCTGCTCATGAATCAGCTCCCGAATGTAGTGCATGTGAATCTCAATGTGTTTGGTCCGCTGATGATGGACCGGATTGCGAGAGATTTGAATAGCACTCTAGTTGTCACAAAAGATGATTGTAGGCTTCCGAAAGGAAATGCAAAACTTAGTGAGAATGTGTTGAAGCCAGATGGCCTCAGTAGCAGCATTAACTGCTCCTCGATACTCAGCCTCTGTAGATGAAAGAGCAATAGCAGGCTGCTTCTTGCTCGACCAAGAAATCGGACCAGAACCAAGAGAGAAGCAATACCCTGAAGTAGACTTGCGATCCTGAGAATCACCTGCCCAATCTGAATCTGTGTATCCCACCAAGTCAATATCCTCACCTACTGCAAAATGAATCCCATAACTATGAGTGCCCTGTACATAGTGAAGAATCCACTTAGCCGCTTTCCAATGCAGCTCATGTGGCTCTTGCATGAACCTGGAGACCAGGCCCACTGCATAAGAAATATCAGGCCTCGTGTGAGTCAAGTATATGAGACTCCCAACCAATTAGCAATACAAGGTAGCATCTACCAACTTAGGTGAAGCACAAGAAGCCTCAAGTTTGACCCCTGATAGAAATGGAGTTGGTGCAGGCTTACAATCAGCCATGCGAAATCGAGAGAGCATATCAAGAGCATACTTGGGCTGAGAAAGAAAGATACCAGCCGAAGACTATGTAATCTCAATGCCCAAGAAATAGTGAAGAAGACCCAAGTCAGACATCAAAAAATGATCATGAAGGGCAGTTTTCACTGCCTTGATGGTGGATGAGGAACTCCCTGTAATCAACAAGTCATCAACATAGAGAACAAGGAAAGTGAGAGTATCATCCTGCTGCAAAATGTAGACATTCAGATCAGAATGGCACCGAGTGAACCTAACTGATAGAAGAAAGGAGTCCATCTTGGCATACCAGGCTCGTGGGGCCTATTTAAGACCATAGAGAGACTTCTGAAGTTGGAAAACAAGTGAAGGATCCTGGATGAACCCCTGTGGCTGCTCCATATATATCTCCTCCTGAAGGTCACTGTGAAGAAAAGCACTCTTCACATCCATCTGATGAACGTCCCAGCGATGGGCTGCAGCAATGGCAAGGACAAGTTGGATTGAAGTCATCTTGGCAACCGGCGCAAAAGTCTCAGAGTAGTCAATCCCAGGAACTTGGGAGAATCCTTTTGCGACCAAGCGAGCCTTATGTTTTTCAACTGACCCATCTGCAGCAAATTTTGTTCGATAGACCCACTTGCATCGAACAAGTTTTCTTCCCTTAGGAAGTGGGACTAAATCCCAAGTATGGTTCCTTTCCAAGGAATTGAACTCTTCCTGCATAGCAGCATCCCACTCGGGGACACCAGAAGCTTCCCTAAAGAATTGTGGATTAGAAGCTGAAGCAAAGAAGAGATGAGGAGCCTGCTCAAACTATGACCTTGTTCGTCTCACATCTAAAGGATCACCAACCCAATCACCTGCTGACTCCAAAGTTTGACGAGCCCAAAGAGGCCCAGTGGTAGGAGAATTTGGAGGAGAATCATCATCCTCTGAATGATTACTAAGAGAGGAGGAAGATGAACCCTCATCATCACCATCTAAAGTGGAGGAAGAAGACTCCTCAAGAGGATTTTGATCCTCAGAAGAACTATCATCATGAAGTCACAGTGTCTCCATGGGAATGAAGGATGGAGAAGTTGTAGAAGAAGTATCTTCCTCAAACTGAACACTCCTCTCAATGAAGAGCTCATGTATGGTAGGGTGGAGTAGCCTATAGCCTTTGACACCATCTGGATAGCCAACAAATATGCAAGGCCTACTCTGTGGATCCATTGCCTTGCGTTTCTCTGTTGGAATGTGGGCCCACGCAGGAGACCCAAACACTCGAAAGTGCTTGACTGTGGGTTTCTGACCGGTCCAAGCTTGAAAAGGAGTTACCCCCTTCAAAGCTCGGTAAGGAACTTGGTTCTGGATATAACATGCACAGTTGATGGCCTCTGCCCAATACTGAGGTGCCAATGATTTGGAGTGGATCATGCAATTGGCCATTTCCTTCAATGACTGATTCTTTCGTTCTACAACTCCATTTTGTTGTGGACTGTAGGGAAGTGTGTGCTGAAGATTAATACCCTCTGAGGCACAAAACTGCTTAAACCTTTGGTTGACATATTCCTCGCCATTATTGGTGTGTAGAACCTTGACAACCTTCCCAGATTATTTCTCTGCAAAAGCTTTAAATTCTTGAAAGGACTCAAAGACTTCAGACTTTTGTTTGAGAAAATATACAAAGGTGTATCGGGAAAGATCATCAATAAAGGTCAATACATATCTAGTTCTATTGAATGAAGGATGCTGAAATGGACCAGCCAAATCACTGTGTACTAACTCCAAGAGCTGTGTGGCTCTCCATGCTTTGCCTTTGTCAAATTTTTCTTCAGGATGCTTGCCAAGAATGCAACCTTGACAAACTCCATCAGAGAATCGAATAGAAGGCAACCCTATAACCATGTCATGCTGAGTAAGTTGCTGCAAGTAGCGGTAATTCAAGTGCCCAAACCGCTGATGCCACAAATGACTCACCTCATCCGAGTGAGTGAGCAATGCCAGTGAAGGAGAATCAGGAACAAAATGAGAAAATTGATAGAGCCGATAATGGTTATCAACTTTTCCTATAGCAACTATAGACCCATTGTGCAGATCACTAATAACCACAGAATCAGGTGTAAATTCAACTCTCTTGCCAGAACCTATATGGGTAATCTGGTAGACAGATAGGAGATTAGTTGACAAAGAAGGCACACAAAGAACATTATGGAATGTCCCATCACCAACGTCAACAGACCCTCTCCCAAGAACTTCTTCTGGTGTATCATTACCCATAAGAATATCAGGCACAAAACATGGCTCCAAGGATGAGAAGCTTTCCTTTCTATTGGCCATGTGGTGAGAAGCACTTGAGTCAATTACCCAAGAATCTGGTTGAGAAGCTCTTGCAACTAATGCCTTGCCCTTTCCTTTCCCCTTACTCTTTTCTGTGTTCTTTGAAGACCCTTCTGATGAGACTTGTTTGACAGAATTAGGCACCTGGATATTGTTCTTCTCAAGAAGATGTGACAGGTGATCAATCTGTTTCTTCAAGCACTTATGTTCATCATGACCAAGTTTCTTGCAATAAGAACACTGAATTTTCTCCTTCTTAGGCTTGTCGCCTTTTGAAGAAGAGGCATTATTCATTGCTTTAGAAGCAATTGATGTTTGTTCTTGCTTCTTTTCTTCTTGGTTCTTTTGTTTCTTCTCTTTCTTAGCAACCCCCTTCTGATCTTTAGTGCCCTGATTTGCAGTCAAGGCATGAGATTTAGAGGGCTTAATTGTACCCATTTGAACCAATTTGTCTTGCTCCTTAGTGAGTTCATTAGCAAAATCATCTAAAGAAGGAATCTTATATGTGGTTCCCAAGGCACTTTTTGTGGCATAGAATGTAGAAACAAACACAGAGTAGTTAGGACCAAGTTTGGAAAGAATGCTAAGAATCAACTGACTATCTTTCTTTTCTATCCCACACTGTTTCAACTACAATCTTAAAGCCTTTAGTTTTGTGAAGAAATCCTGAATTGTATCAAAATTACATGGATTTAACCCTATCAACTCATTCTCCAATAAATGTCCTCTTAGTTCATCTTGTGCACCAAAGAGTTTTTCTAAAGTAGTCCATACATCATTTGGTGTTGTAGAAGACTCAATATGAAAAAGTAAATCTGGAGATATAGACATACATAGAGTTCCAAAAGCTTCATCAAGTTTGTTAAACCATTTAGGCTTTTCTGCAATTAGAGATGGTTCAGTTTCAATACCCATAGTTACTCGAAACAATCCTAACTTCTTAAGTTGTATAGTCATCTTGGACTTCCACTCATAGTAGTTGTAGGGTGTGAGTATAGGTACTATTAATTGATCCATTTTAATGCAGAATTAGATTGTTGTTGTTTGTGAGGAAAGAAAAGATGCACGAACACACAAGACACCCCCCCTTTTTCACTCAATCAAAGAACCCCCCCAAGAAAATTTGATTTGGCACTTTATATTTAGTGCGTTTACAATTACCATCAGCAAGAAATACTGAGTGGACTTGATCTCAATGCTATTACAGATCCTCAAAAGGAGCATATGCTGAAAATACAACTTGGGCACAATACCCAATAAAATAAACAACACCACTGCAAGCTACATGAAAAAAAATTCACTTTCAAAAAAAGAATCACCTCGATCTGAGGTTTTATGCAAAAGTTATGCCTTTTCGAAGTTTCCAAAATGAGGACTGTGCAGTGTCACGACTGAGAATCTATAATTTCTGAAAAATCTCTGCATCCAAATCAAAAAACGACTGCACTATTGCATAGAGCACGAAAAAATAGCCAATATCAAAAAACAATTCGTGAGAAACGGAGTCCGTATGAGCAAGAACGAAGCTTTTGAAAACTGTCTTCAAATCTGAAACTGCCAACAGAGAGGGGTACGGCTGAAGCTTTCTGAGTTCGATTCTGCAAAATATATAAGCTGCATGCAAAAAATAAAAGATACCCAGATGGTTTTTTGATGTGTTGAACAAACCCAGAAGGAATTTTTCCTGATTAGGTACAGAAGATGTAGATCTAATGTAAATCAGTCGCCTTTAGCAACAAAAAATGACTCTAGCAACCAAAAAATGGCATGCAAAGGATGTATCAGCTACCTAAGATAAGAAAAGGCATGCTGCAACCTGCAATACTGATTGAAACACAAAATATGCAAGCCGATTGACAGAAACAAGATTTTTGAATCTTCATAAATCCTTTATGATTCTCTAGATCTTCAAAAATAATGCAAGAGAAGAGAATACAAGATTTTACAAGATCTCTACAAAGAATCTAACCTTACAAAATTGGCTCTGATACCATGTTAAAATCCGTAAAACAGATTATAACCCAGAATCAATTGAAAGAGTTAGAAACATATATTGTAAATGCAAAAGCAATTGAAACAGCATAACAACGATACCAAGAGATTGATGTGAAATGCTCGAATGGAAAAATAGCATCAGATAACTATCTCCAATATCGAATAAAAATACAAGCTAGGTAGCATGCTTATATAGACTAGAGAGAGGGAAGAGGTGGCAACACCGACCAATGAGGAGCAACCATCTATCGGATTAAAGATAACAAAGTATCTTCCCAAGATAGATAATGGATGCTAACATGTAGGAAGGTGACACCTCATAATCCTATCACCTAATTAAACATGCTTTATTAATCTAAGCAAGCTTAAATAAATGTGTAGGAAAAACCTTATAATAAGGAATAAAAAACCTACACTAACAGTTCTATGCTTGAATGTGCTCCAGTATGCTCATTAACTCGGTGATGTTGAGAGCCTTCTTGCTAAATTCAAATTGTGTTGATCTTGTGTTACTGCATTCATAGACCCCTTGCATTACTCTGTTGCCTGCATCTGTCAAGTCGACCTCTCCTCTTTGATCACTGCATGCACTCTGTCCTAGACCTGCGCTTGACAGGTTATTGATTCATTTTCTTGTTTGAAACTACCTCTGTGAATTGCCTCAAATGCTGTTGGCTTTTATGCCTTAGTTGGAAATTTGATAAAGTGTATCTCAATCAACATCTTAATATACATTAAATATAGGGGAATAAAATAAAAGACTATCATTATAACGTAAAAGGCAGTAGTTTGCATAACATTTAGTTCATTCAGATTTGCTATTCTTAGAGGTGGAAATTTTAATATGGAACTCACCCGCCTGCCACTGTAGAATAGATGAAATCTCGTCAACTATAAGATTAGGGTATAGTTAAGAGCAGTTGTAAAAAAAAACTTTTATTTACTCATTTATATTTTGTCATCTATTTCTTCTCTTTTTCATGAGAAAGAGGGTAGCTCCAGATCTATAGTGAGAGTTTTGGGAAAATAAAAGAATCAGCTTTAGGAAGTAGAAAAGTTTAGGAATTTTTTTATCAGTGTGAAGCTATACTATTCAATCGTGTTTTTAAACAAAAGAATTAATGTGTATTGAGTCCACCTCCTAGTTATATTGTTGAGAAGTTCCTTAAGTTTGTTATTTTAGTAAGTGATAACAAGGTAGAAGATATCTATTGTATTGGACTTAAATTGAGTAATTAGTCTTGAGTGAAGGAATAATGCTTGACAAGGTCATAATTATTGTTAATTGCCTAATCAAAAGGTTTCGTTAAGTGCTTGTATTTGATAATTTATTTAAAGGTGAATTTGTTGTATTCTCAATTAGTGGAATTAGAAACATTAAATTTCTAGAGGATCACTCCAGTAGTAATGTAGATGGTTATAGGTGAGTAAAAAGGTAATAGCTCTATTTATTTATTTGGAATATTTCTAAAGAAGTAAATTGATGAAATGTCTTTATATGTATATTTGGATACCTATAGTAGTGGGTTATTGTCTCTACGATTTCTTCAGTTTGATTTAAATGATGTCTCAATAATTGAAGAGATAGGATATAAGGGAAGCCTTAAATGTTAGTATAATGTTATCACTCATTGTGGATTAGTGAAAAGGTAGTCTGTTAAATATAGTCTTTTAGGTGAGTAGGTCAATGAGATATTGATAGATTATTTAACTTAGAACACTTTGAGTTATTGGTGATTACTTAGTATTTTATATATGGAAGAAATGTCTCGCTGTTTAATTGATAATGGAAGGTTGTTTGGAAAAGTGAAGTTCATAGAAATAGTAATTGCTTGTTTGTGTGGTTGATATATGATTTGATGTTCCGTCTTGAGGTGACTTTTCCTTGAGTTGATTTTGGTTGGGATTCTTTTGAATATCTTGAAGTCCTTGATGTTCTGATGAGTATGACCTTATTTTATTTTGATTTGAGGATCTTTTATTCATTGGGTTGGTGTTGAAATTGGCTTGAAGCCCGTATCATTGACTTACTCTTGTTGCTTTATTTTACCCTCGTTTGTGGGTTTTCATTCTTTTTGGCTTCCAGAGGCTTGAGATGATTGTCAGTTGATGTTCACTCTTTATGTGCCCTTGATGTGGCAAGTGTTTTGGTTTCATGATTTTGAAAGGGTTGTACGGGAATTGTTGAGACTTTGATTATGTATTTATAGCGAGATTGGTAATGCCTCGCATGATTCTCTGTCGTGATCTAATGTTCTTGTTATGTTGTACAACCCTTGGGTTCTTGGATTTTGGTTTTTATGTTTTGAGTGTTTAGAGGGAGTGGCTCTAAGTGGGTGGTCGGCACACAAAGGGGCGCTAGGATAGCCCTCGTTAGAGTAAATTTAATAAGTGATAATTTAAATAATTAACTAGGGGATGGGTAGAATCATATTAAAAAGATATTTGATGCCTCATCCACCTTTTAGTGCTATCATAGGCTAAAGGGGATTGAGAAGGCCGTGGTTGGCAAGATCGTTGCCTTGTCTTCAAGAAAGGTTAACGGGTTCCGCATGAGCAACCCAATGGGGCGGTTCCTTGAGATAGGTAGCCTGGATAACCATAGATGGAGGAGGCTCCTAGCGCTTGGTTGTCTGGATAATCCGTCAGTAGATGGAGGTGGCACCTTGCAATAGGTAGTCTGGAGAATCCATGTTAAGCCATGCGATGACACTCTCCTCTAGCTGTCCCTTTTGAGTTGTTTTATTGATATCCTCTGGAAGCGGTCTTTTGATTTTATGACTTGATATTTATTGATGTTAAGTTTTGTGGATTATTGTTGTGACATTTGGGAGTGACTTTATGCTTGAAAATGTATCATTGTTGTTATGATTCGAAAGTGGTTTATTGTTGTTTTAACAATTTATTGATGTTATGATATTTGTTTTACTGTTACTATGTTTTTGAAGTGGTTTATCTCTATTGTGAAATGATTTGGATGTCATGTTCTCTGGTCACGGTTTAATTGATGTTGTGGCTATCATTGGGTTTCATGTTACTCTTGTATGATGTTGAGTCTTGTGGTTCCCTGTTTGGATGTTCTTGGTTGAGGTCTCTTTCTTGTTAGCTCCTAGCACGGGGGGTGGGTCTTCAGACTCACATGGTCGGGTGGAAGGTGCTAAGCACCCCATTGGGTCCCCAGTCAAGGATCGAGAGGTGCAGATTGGTGCTGTTGCAACGAATCCAGAATTGTATCCATCTTGGAGCCAGTGATGATGCTGTGTATTCATCTATTCATTTGTATCATGGTTCTTGTTGTATGGTTTCCATTCATGTATGGAAACACTTTTGCATCATTGTACTTCTTAAGCATTGTACTATAATGTAATATTGGCCATGGCAGTTGTTATTCAATGTGTTAAGTTAATCATGCATATGTTGTATTTATGTGCAGATGGTTCTTATCAATGATTTATCATGTATGTGTTACATTTGATAATGTTTACTTTATATCTTTGGATTTTATTCTTTATTGTTGTTGTATGGATCTAAGTCGCGTAATGACTCTTCGTGTACCCCAAGGGATGTATGTGTTAGTGAATTTACTTAAATGAAATTCATGTTATGACTTAATGTGTATTACATGTATGTTATGTTATTTAAAAAAAAATAAAAAAAAATTGTGCTGTAATTATTATGTAATTGTCCTTTGGGGTTCGCACGGCAGGGCGTTACAGAATATGCATATGCCATGTGTCCTCATCTATTGGAATACATGAAATCCTTCATATAAGCCACTCTTGTGGATTTTTACAAGAAATGTTTTCATTCTTGCATTTTTAGGGGATGGGGAGGAGGGGTGGTGGTGGTGGGGGTGGGGTTGAAGGAAGGGATAGAGAGAGATGAATGTTTAGAAAAATCTTGGGAGAATTCAAGAGGAAGGATAAAGGGATTCATTTTTTATTTTTTTTATAGTTCTCATACTTTGAGTTTTTATGAGAGAAAGTGGAGGAAATGGGAGTGAACTTAAGATGATCTTTGTTTTGGAGAAGGAATTTCTGGAGTGAGAAAATATATTAATTACAACTTGGAGGTATGGATGGAAAATGAAGAAAAAGAGTATGGAGGATAAAATAAAGAATTATTTACTCCAACAAGATCCAAAGGGAGAGCTAAGCTATTTTATTACAAGTATTTTTGTCTTTGTCTTTTTGAATAACCATATTTACATGTGTGGGTGTTGTGTGAAAAAAGTTAAGCAAAGAGGGTTGGGTCATGTGTAAATTGTGGTGGATTTGTTTTATATTTGTTTCTTGTCGCTTGGATTATTGTGTTATGTTTTCTCAACATACTTGTATGGATCTCCTTTCTCAAGGGATGATAAGAACCTAGCATGGTTTGATGGTGTCATAATGGTTGGGTGGTGAAATCCCACTCCCATTGGTATTGCTATTAAACTTGGAGCGGGTATATGGTGGAGCTTGCTCATAGTGAAGAAATTGATAGTTATGAAAATGTAATGCCTCAATTGTATTATAAAATACAATGTAATTATTGTTTATGAATAGAACTGTATGAATGTACTCTTGAACATGTCAAGGAATTGACATAATAAATTTATCATTCAAATATAATTCATATATATATATATATATATTTCAAAAATCTTAATAAGACTCTTTAAAAACTTTGAAGAGAAAAAGTATATACAATAAAGAGTATTGTATATAAAGATTTTGTTTAATAAATCTACATATAGAATTAAATTTTAATGCACAAAACCAGCGTATGTCCCTTTGAATCTAAATATATATATAAACATAATAAATAATTACAATGCCACTGGATGCTTATCCTTTAAACAAATAAAGAGGAAAATAAATACAAATAAAGTTGAAAATAAATGATTGATTTAAGGTTTGTCAATAAATAAATCGAAGTATTAGGTTTTGTCCAATATATCCAAAATGTATTATTTATTGTTGTTTTTAATTTTAATTTTATTTTCTAAATCTATAGTATGAAGGAATGTGAATTTCTTTTGAACACTACATTTTGTGAAAACTTTCTCCTTAAGTTTATACCTAATATAATATATTTATTAGAAATAAATGAATAAATATAATTAAAGATAATGATTTATATTATTTAAATTTGATATTTATTTATTTTTTAAATATAAAGATATTAAAATTTTAATATATATTATGTCTATAAATGAAATTTTAAAATGTTTTAGAACTTTTCAATTTAGGAAAATCTAATCTCTTTCATCATATGGAGATTTTTGTTGAGGAAAAAATTGTCTTAGTCACTAGTTGACACAAGTTGACATGCTTTCCCTCCTACAATTGGGTAGTGGAGGCCCTATAGCTCACTATGGAATTTGGAAGAGGGAGACTATATGTTAGAGAAAAGGTGACTTGTCCTACTTATCTTCTTGATAGGAAGTTTTGATTCAAATGAATCTCTTTTGTAGAATAGTTATTTTGGTCTTGATGAACTGGATTACAAGGAGATGACTCTCGATAGTCCTTTATGAATTGTGTCTCTTAGAATATTTGATGTCTAATGAACTCCCCTAGACACATTTTTTAGGATAGTTAGCTATAGTTTTTAGGTTTGGAAATTCTCTGTTCACAAGATGCTATTATTTTTGGTTTCTTACTTTCCACAATTTGTTGTGTCATTTGGCCTTCTAATTATTTTTTGTGTAGTAACCATGAAGAAGTTGAGGTGGTGTCATCACATTTTCCCCTCATATGTGGCATCAACATTTAGTTGATTGGGGATATGACCCCACTAACTAAGCATTATGGATTCTTTCAACATTAATAGTCATTCCTTGGAAGTTATTGTTACCTATTTTTAGCTACAACTCAAAATAGGTAGAGCTAAATTGCATTCATCACAGGAAGGTACAATTTATTTTTGCTTAAGTATTCATTACATTCCAAGTTTTGATTACTTGTGAATTTCAAGTGTTATTATGCAAATGTTTGTAACAAAGGAACTCATAAGTTTGCATAATAATGCTATTTTGATTCATGTTGTAAAAACTGAAGTCCCGCACAAGCTGCAGGAGTAGCCTAATTTGATTTCCATAATCAAATAATGAATACGAGAAAGAAATGTGTAGGATACAACTGAAGATAATATAGGCATAAGAGAAGATGATTCGTCATTGCCTGGAATGACGAATTGTCGCTACACTTAAAGTCTATAGTTGTTGTATCTCCAAGTTGCAACAACTTTGAGCTCCAAATGCATCTACAAGATTGTAATAAGGTGGTGTTAGAGCAATGAAAAATCACATCCTACCTCATGTCTGCATTACCAATAGAAATGTAATACACACTCAATTAGGCATTCATCAAATGATTTGAACAAATGAAAATGATATGATCAGAAGGTACAAAGTTTAATGGAAGCTTTCAACTTCAATTATTTTGCTAATTTGTTTGTTTAGTGTGCAGGAACATGTATAATCAGATCATTTCAATTGACAAATATTGTTATGAGTGATGAGAAATGTGGCTCCCATGAGGGTTGAGCCCAACTCATAACAATAACATAAGCAACGTTTCAATGTATCATCAATACATAAGAGTCATCAAATATTTAGAATAGTCATCAAGAAAGGACTACTCTAATAAGAGAAATCCATAAGAGCAACCTTTCAATTCATTATGATGAAAATAGATTGAGCAAAACATCCTCTTGCTCATCATTCATAAGAACAATATAAAAGGAAACATGTTGCAGAAACATCAATTGCATTTGTTATCTCAGTTTCAGCTTTACCTTGCATTTACTTTTGCATTACAATAAGGTATTGAGCCCTTTACACTGAAGAAAAGATACATAGCACTCAAGCATTAAATTGTTCCTTATAACTTAAAGTCATATTTACAGTCTACAAAAGACTAGAATGAAACAATACAACTTTAGCATCATCATCATAAAGAAATACATTATGCCAATCAGAATGAAACAAGCATATAGAAGGCATATGTGTGCATGATAAAAGCTACTAGTGAAGGTGCAAATTTAGGACAATAGAACAGTCTAAAGGCATAAGTCATGAGAGCTGATTAATTATAAATGTAATGATACAAAGAACAGATCAATCACGACTATAAAAGAAATGACACCCAGTTTTGTAGAATATGGGTTAAGGTTTCTAAAAAAACTTAAGTTTTCTCAAGGAATGGAGAATACCTAGATGAATTTTTACAAGTATGGAGAATATTCAGGGAAAAATGGCAACCATAAAGGCACTACAAAATGCAAGGTTCATTATCAAAGAAATATGATGGATTTATTTTAAGCCTCAAGGAAGCATGAATAGGAGGTTGTATTGGAAGTCCCTTATTTGGTGAGCCAAATGGCAAAATAATGGATTTCAACAAGTCTGTGAAATACCATGAAAGAAGGTTTCTTGAGTTGATTTTGTAAGATGACACAATTATTATCAAGGGTTTTGATGTTTTCTACATAAAAATCATATGGAGGTTGTGGCTTAATTACCATTCTCCATCATTTTACATAGAGACAGAAAATATTGAAGCAATGGGGAGAAACCAATAAGGTCGTGCCATATAGAGGAGATTAAGGGAAACATGAAGCCTGCAATAGAAAAAAATAGAAGCATACCTCCTCTATTTTCCTTCAGACTGTGGAAAAATCAACAAAAATAGAGCAAGATTTACGTTCCAAGCTTCAAAGTAAACTTGTCCATGGTGGCCAGAGGCAATGAAGAAGTACCCACAAAGAAAGTACATGAGAAAATGCATAAGAAAATCAACATTGGAAACAACTGTAGAAGTCACTTTTTCTATAGAAATCTTCAAGAAAGTCATCCAAAACAACAAAAAATGGTGAAGATTCAAAATCATAAACCAGCAGACCACGACGGCGCAACAAAGTCTCCTAATCAAAGTCAAAATGCAAAATGATGATAATTGTTTAGGGTTTGATGCTTTTGTCTGCCCTAATTCGACATGGGATGATTTTTGCAAGTGATTTTAAATAATCATTATGTTTTATTTGTTCCCCATGGTCTATAATTTCCTAAGTCAAAAGACCTATCATTGTAAGGAGCCCGCGAGATGCAAAATCAACTTCAATTCATTGAAGTTTTGATTAGAGTTTAAATTCCTTTATTTTTTGCATTCCTTATGAGAAGTGGACCTTGCAATTATAAATATCTTATAGTCCTTTGTCATGCAAAATAGAAAGGAGAGAAAAATGCATGAGTCCATGCGTATTATTGGAATAGACTAAAAATGACAGTCATTATTTCCTTCTACAAGTGATAAACACTTTAAATCATGCATTTTTGCATTATTTTATTTGGAGCAAAATATGTAATTAAATATTAATGTATTATTACATTAATATTTAAAATAAAAAGGTCATTTCCACATTTTAAATATTAAAATAATCATACATTTGGTTATTTTTAATATTTAATCACTTAATCCTCCTTAAGTAAAATCATGCAAATGATTTAGATGTAACTGGAAGAATCAGAGTCATCGACTAAAGATTTTCATACACAATACAAATGGAGTACCAGTTATCATGGGAAGATTGACAAAAACGAGATGATTTTTGCATGCTTGAACCCACTTTTTGAGAGTTTTTCAGTTTAGTTTGAGTGCTCCATGGATCAGTTACAAGTTGACAACTAGTTTGACCCTAAGTTCACTCATTTTTGCATGAGTTTGGGCCTTCTTTTTGGATATTTTTATTTCTGCTTGGAATTTTCCTTGGAATTATCAGTTTTACACTGAAATTGACTTTCAGTTTCACCTTCATGCCTTGGAGAGGCTTTTTGTATAAAGTGATATGACTTAGTCATTTTTCACTAGTTCTTGTTTTTTTCCTTTGCCTTCAACGAAGAGACTTCATGTAACTCAGCATTTAGAATTTAATGGAGTATGTAACAATTTTTACAGGTTAATTAGTTTGTTATTCATAGAAGATTCCTTTTAATTTCTAGTATTTTCAAGTTTTTCCTTCAAGAATTCAGGCGTCGTTATTGTGAGGGATTTGATTGAAGGATTATTGTGTTTTCATTTTTGAGATCTCTGATTTTTTTTGTCTCCATAAATATCTGTATGTAGTTTAGTTTAAGTTCGTTGGTTATACACTGTGCATGTAATTGATTAATCAATTTAGTCATGAAAACCATGTTTTCCCTCAAAATTGTATTGAATCAAAGCCTTTGTTTAGGTGATTAGGCTATCAAATCAGGTTGTGCAAATTAAAGTACTGTGTAATCATTTGTGAGTTAATTTGTAGTTTAGATTTCCAATTAGGTGCATCGCCCAATTTAGTTTTCAATTTAAGCTTTTAATTTCAAATCTCTTTCCCTTTCCCAAACAAGTACACATAATTAATCTGAAGATCAAATAGGAAGTTGACCTAGAATCTAGAGGTCTAGTTTCATATAGGGTACCCACAACTTGAAATTAGTCCAATGTTGCACAGGATTGCAAAGTTTTGCAACTTTGCATGCGAGTGCAAATCCCTGTGACAATAGTTATTAATGTTTATACTTCAAATGATGTTGAGAGATCCATCCTTTGGAGGTGGATTTCCAATTCAATATGTATCACCACTTGAGTTTTGTGTGGGAATTTTAACATGATTGAAATGATGTATAATAAATGTGGGACCTTTTTTATGCAATGAACATCTAAAAAAAGAGACGCTTGGTTCTTTATGTGTAGTAAATTGGGACTTTTTGACCCCAATATTGGTCACCACCAAGATCATACGATGTGGTACAATTGGAGAAATCTTAGAGATGGGCTTAACAAAGTACTCAAGAATCTAGATCAAGCCATGATGTTAGATTATTATTTTTCTTTTGCTAATTGTTACTCTCTACAAGTGGGGCCTTTGTTAGATGTTGTCCTTTCAAACTACTTTCCCATATAGTTTTATATTAACTGAAAATTTTCCAAACCCAAGGCTATGAAGACTTAGTTCTCTTTAAACACATCATTGCTCAATCAAAAGACCTAACCAAATCACATTCAATATTTTTTAAGTTTGGAGTTGTGTCTCATGCATGAATTTAGATGAATAGTTTGTGAAATGATGCTCTCCATGTTATAGGAAGGTCTAAGGAAAGAGAGGGATTTAAGGGAGATAAAAGGGGGTCTAAAGAGAAGTCTATGTCTTGAGACCAATCAAAAACTTCTCAAAAGAACATAGTGAGGTGTTGGAATTGTGATAAAAGGGGACATGTGAAGAATAAATGCATAAATAAGAAGAAAAAATGGGATTCCTCCATGAAAATGTCTTGGAATGAAGGTACTAAGTAATTAATTAATTCTTGCAATATTATGTCTAATGATTATTGGTTGGTTGACTTAGGATTCTTGTACCACATGACTTCTCATATCAAGCATATGATGGTGGGGATGTGTACCATGGGGACAACAATTCATATTTAATAGTCGGATATGAAAGCCTATACAATTATGTTTCAATGATGGGAGGATAAAAACTCTCCCAAGTGTTTTGCATATTCCTATATTGGTGAAAAATTTAATTTTTGTATCTAAGCTAATGATTTGGGAATATGCATAATATTTGATAAGATATGTTGTAAGTTAATGAGAAGAAAATTGATGGTAGCAAAAGGGTCGAGAATGGGAACCTTGTTTAAGTTAAATGCAACTTTTTTTTATAATTCCACATATGTAATTGAAAAATTTAAAATTTAATATATGTTGTGGTACTATAGATTATGCCACATAAGTGAAAGGGTTTAAGAGGCTACTATTAATAAAAGTTGGTTGAATTTTTTTCCTATTTTGATGAGTATTTTTTATTTTTGTGAGCATTATGTGTTTAGTAAATAAATAGACCATCATTTTTTCAAGAAAATTATAAAGCTAAGATAAAATTAGAAATAATTCATGTAGATGTGTATGGTCTTGTGAATGTTGATTCTATTGATAAATCTTAGTAGTTTGTGATATTCGTTGACGATGCATCAAGATTCACCTATATTTATTTTGTGACATAAATTTGAAGTTTTTGTGCCAGGTGTAGAGTACAAAAAATGTAACCCTTTACATTTTATCACTTGTTTGGACCCTCCTTGTTAACTTGGACTTAATAATGTCTTAATTTAGTGCTGTTAAATGTACCTCTTTACATCTACACACTTATTTGGGCCCTCTTAATTAAATTGAGCTTAATTATGCCTTAATTGGCCCTTTAATTCATTTACAAGCCTAATTAATTACATTTTCTGAAGGGGAATCCCAACAATAATTATTGCCTAAACATTACACTTTACATTGAGCAATTTGTGTTCTAGGGATAGGGACCTAGGACCCATTCACCCATGGGTGAATGGGTCCTCCATAGACCTTTGGACCTAAATTTAAATTATTTTTTTGGTGGTATTTTAACATTTTCAAATCTATAATTCAATGTTAGCTTGTGATATTTGAATTTTGGGAAATTAAGGATACATACCTATAAATACAAGGTTATTTCATTATTTCAAATCCTAGAAAAGCAATCTAAGAAGCTAGAATCTTTATGTGACTTCACAAGAGCTAAGGTTTATGATCAAGGGTATTCAAGAGAAAATATATCAAATATTTATTACAACATTCAAGATCTATCCATCATGTCAAAGTCTTCTTGCATCATGCATGTTTTTGGAGCTAACATTGTGATGTAGGTTTCATGATCCATTCAAGCATTCAAGGTATCATTTTAAGAAAGATTCAAGTGTCAAGATCCACATCCAATTTGGCCATCTCATGCAAGTTGTAGACCTCCTAAGATCTCCATTATCAAGGTTTCATTCAATGGTTTGTTGAGTGGTAACATAGCTTTGTTCATTCTTCATTCCCTCTTTCATTCATTATTTCAATTTAAGGTTTGATTACCAAAACAGGGTTTGACCAAGGCAAACCCCCATTCACCCAAAAACAAACATTTTTCTCTCTTGTGTGTGTGATTGCATATTTAGGTTGAAGAAGACTTGAAGACCTTTTGAAGTGCAAGATTTACAAAGTTGTTAAAGTTGTCGTCAAATCACAAAATCTCACCTACAAATCGGATTTATGACTTTTTGGCACTGAGACCTAGACAAATCAAAAGCTTTAGATCTGCACCAAAGGGTCCCAAAATATTGTTGCAACCCTTGTACTTGGACCCATTCACCCATGGGTGAATGAGTCTTAGATCAACTTCTGAAAAATACTTTTAGTGACTAGTAACATGTTTTTTCCCTTCTTAGATTTGCATTCTATTTTTTGGTTCTACAAATATTGGGCTTAATCTTCAAGATCTCCAAGTGTTAGATTGCATTTTTTGTTGATTTGATATTTTTAGTTTTTCTCCCGAAGGTGTTGTTTGACCTTGACTCCCGTCCTTCAGTCATAAGGAAATATGAAGATTCCCACTTTGGGTTGATTCACCTAAAGGTTGATAATTAATTCATTGTGTGGATCTCATTTCCTAATGAAATAAAGGAAAATAGGTCCCTAATTGGTTCATCAACCCATATTTAGTAAATCACACCTATTTTTCTTCATTTCATTATGGTGAAACCAACGTTTGACCATCATATCTTGTTGATTTGGAGTCCATTTTCAGCCCTATATCTAAGTTATGCATTCATTTGCACTGCATTGCATTGATTTGCATCTCATTTAGGGTTGTTTACTTGCATTAGTTTGCATCACATTTAATGACTCGATCATCACACCCCTACTCCTATGCTTTGATATCAGAATAAAATGGAAAATAATAATGAACTTGCAACCCATGCTAATCTAAACTACAAAAGGTTACATGCATCAATCCAATGTAATACATACTCCAACATACAAAACATATGTAAATTCTATAAAAAACAATACAAAGCGATGTGATAATGAAAAACAGAGACCGTCGCCTTCCCATCACTCCTCCATACATCAACTTTAGGAAAGATGCTGGCAAATAGAGTGCATATGACCAAATAATTATTCCGATTACAAGTGGAACCCAATAATCAACCACATTGAATAATTAAACAACAAATAAAGATGAACCAAAAACACACGCTATAGGATGCTCTTCTAATCAATGAGCCTTGCCTAAAGCAACAATAACTAACCAAACACTTACTTCACTGCAACTAACAAGCAACTAAACAACAAAATATGCAAATAAATCCAATCAAGCCAAATGGAGATGTCAAGGATTTAAAATTTTCATTGAACCATCATTAAACTGAATACAATGAGTCAATTCTCCCAGGAATTGATTTCTTTCTTTGTTGACCAACTCCTCCCATTGGTTCTCTCAACCTAGATGTCTCTCAGGCAAAGAAAATTTCCCCTCAAAATAGTTGCTTGAAGTGTTTTCTTGGATCAACATTTTCCCCCGATATCCCATCCATTCTCACATAAAAACTATGACCTTTTTCCTTCTTGTTTCCAAGAACCGTTTCTTCTAGGCAAGCTTCCTAGAGTTGAATCGATGGTTTCCTCTTACACTACTTGTTCTGATCCTTACTTAGCAGATGACTCCTCAAGCCAATTAACTCCTTCCTCCTCCCATATAGTTATGCCCTGCTCATTCCTTTTTGATCAATGCAACTACCCAACATCTCATCGCTACCCAATGAAAGTTTGATACCAAACAAAAAAACAAAGAGGGTCTGTAGCCAAATATGAAGTGCCACATCATCACTAGATATATGCAAACCAAAAACTGAAAAAAAAAACAAAATGTGAACAATATAGAGATGCCCCTGCATCAGACTCCCCAGGGGACAAAAGAATGTGCTCCTACACATGGAGTAATACTCAACAACTTACTCTCCATTTGTTTTCTTTCTCATTTTCCAACATTGCTTAGGTACATTCATCAAGTTCTTTTGATAGTCCTGCACGAATCTCCTTGTTCCAAACCTATCATATCTATGGCTACGCTATAATCTTCTTGCCCACTCATCCTCATACCAACCAACATAAATCATTAACGAAAATGTTGGTTTTCCATATTCTCAAACTTGTACCTTTCATTGATTTGACTGTCAACTTCATCAAATTCACCTTTCCATAATGGCCCATTTTGTGTTCTCCCATACAAATCAAAAATCTCAATATCCTCACAAAAATATAAATAATCCTCACCATAAACACTATTTATCCTATCAACCGAATATAAAGCCATGCATTCACAAAAATCTAATTTTTTTACCTCTTCTTGTAGCTCTGTTGCAACTTCATTATCACAGATTGCTAGTGTTCTTTTTGCAATCTCAGTTGCTCCATTTTTCTTCACATTTTCATCAGCATACTGCTCCATCATCTTGATTGCACACTCACAAAAATCCACTATAATTGCATAAAAAGAATTTGAAAAGGAAAATACAACATCATTATCTGTTGCCCCTTTCCATAAGAAAATTCCTTCACTTTCATTACCTTTGGACCCTTTTCCATTTGTTGAATCTTCATAAATTCTTTCACCTTCAATCTTTATTGCTACAACTTTTGCAACTCCTGCAATCTCATTCACACCTTCTTCATTTTCTGTTGTTTTTTCTTCATTATCCGTGCCTCCATTAACCTACGCTTCTTCTACCAATTCTTCATTTCCACCTTTCTCACTTAAACCATTCCAATGGTCCATCTTACATCCACACTTATTCTTTCTAAACTTCCCCATCTATTTTTGTTTGTGTTCTTTCTTCTTTTTGTATCTTTTCTTCCTCATTTCTTTCTCATCTACAAGTCTCCATGCTTCCATCTCATACTCATACATCTCCCAATCACTATTCAATTCCTCAACCTTGTATCTTCTTCCCTTAAACTATAAATTTCATTCAAAGCCTCAAAAAATTCATCATCCAAATAAGTTTGCTTACTATTTACCTTGCAGGGACCACGTTTCTTTTCCCCAAATTCTTCTGCATGCTCTTGGCCTTTATCTTCTTTCTCATCCTTTACTATGGCTCCTTGTTCATTGGCCTTAGCCTCTTCTTCATGTCTCCAATTCTCAAACATTGAATCTTTATCTTCATTCCTTGTAACATCACAATCCTCTACTACTACACACTTCACCATCCACACTTTATTTCCCACATCATTGGACGGATGCCCCTTTATTGTTGCTCTTTTTCCAGGCTCTATTTTCAGCCTCAAATCATCTTCTCTAGGTCTCCTTTCTTGCCAACTCTTCCTAAATTCTAGTTTCCACCTGTTCTCCAACATATACTCCATACCTTGCATCTTCTTTCTTGTACAAATACTATCAAGAGCATCTTCTTCTTTGCACATTAGTTGCTTCCCTCCATCAACCAATTTCCTTTGCCAACTTGGAATTATGTACCCATGATTAACCAAATTCCTTTTCTCCTTTTCCTATTTCTTATCCACATTATTTCTTCTACATACATGACTAAAAACAACATTCTTACCTCCATTCATTTGTGCAATAACTTGCGGTCCTGATTTACTTTTATTCATGGCTTCATGACTTGTCAACTCTTCCATTTTGTAGGCTCCTTTTCCTTTATCTGTAACATCCTCAAAGGAATCATTAAACTCTAAGGCAACTTCAACTTCTTCTTCATCATACTAGAAAATTTCAATACTTCTCTTATCTTCATTTGTAGGTACTTTTCAATGTACCCCGACTTCACCTTGTTGCATGATTCGTTCTTGGCATACTGCTGCAATTTGCTTCCACTCTTTCTCATCTTCATCTCCAATTACAGGTGCCTTTCTTGCCCCTTCTCTCATCATCTTCAAGACTTAGTTCTCAACCTTCTTCTTACCTATATTCACATTCTCAAACATGTCATTAGAAAAAAAATCAAGAGACCAAGATGTCTCATTAAGTGCCTCCTTTATGGACACTTTCCTCTCCTTTTTCACTAGGAGATCCTTCTCATCTTCATCTATCTCCTTGTCAAATTTTGGATTTTCAAAGTCCATTTTCTAAACTTTTTCATCTTCATTTCCTGCACACAAAACATCACTTGCAAACCTATCATCATCAAAAGAACAACGAGACTTCACTTCACCCATTTTCTATTTTTCTTCATCTTTTTCTTTCTTATCTGCATCTTTCTTTTTAAACCCATCTTCAAGTGCATCCATGTTGGTATGTGGCGACTGATCATGCTATACTGTATAGCCCATGGTATACTGTACACCTTGGCCCCTATCCGATTTTGTAGAACCCTAAAATCTAGAAGCTTCTAAGCTTGTTAAAAAGGGGTTCGGATGGGTATTACAGTATGATGAAAAACACTATTGTAATAGGTTTTACACTAGATAATAAAAGTATTGGATGGCTGCAGTTTGGTAGATGTAGCCCAGATTGGGTGAACCACGTCAAATTCTCTGTGTTATAATTTTATTCTGTGTGCGTTTTAGTTTCTCTGTTTATTAATTAAATCTGCATTTAATTGTTAGATATTTGCCATCTCTAACCCTAACAATCCATTCTTGCTTCTATTTTCTTCAACTGTTCATAGAGCCTTCTATTTTATTTTTCTTCCCAATATTGTTCTATAGTTTTCCACACAACTAGCTTCTTCAAGACAATCTTCTGTCTCTTTGTCAAATACATCTTGCTCACTATTGCAACAAAATCTCTCACCTTCAACAACTACCCTATACCAACAAGGACTCTGAAAGATGTACCTCTCAAAACCCCCTCTACCCACTCTTTCTTCATGGAGGAAGTTATATACCTTCTACCCATTTTATCTTTGCTAGATGATAGAAGTTACAAACCCTTTCTCATGCTTACAACAACAAATTCTCTCATACCTCTGACAAACAAACTTTTTCACAACTCTCTCATACCTCATCTTCAAACTGTAGACACTCAAAAAAGTCCTAATTGGTACTACATATCTAATTTTTATAAAATAACATCGTTTCTTCCTAAATCACTTTTGGACTATCCAATTAATTAAATAATCAACATTATTTAGTTAAATTCATTAATTTCTACTATTGATCAAATAATTAATTTTAGTAGATTAATTCATCTTTCTTCTGACTAATGTTCATCATATTTAATTAAATCAAATCATTTAATTAAACCCCCTAAAATTCCTCTCATTTGGTTAAATAAATCAAATCAAATGTCACAATCCCCTAACCCATCCAAGTTAATTAATTCTAAATTAATTAACTCTAAACCACTTTCTAATCATCCTTAATAAATCCTCTAGCTTTTAACTCCTCAAACGTTAAATTAACTCATGGTCAACTAACCAAGTTGCACATGAAAATAATTTCTTTTAATTATTTAAATACCAATTTATCCTCTCAACTACCTCCTCATTTAATTCCCCTCCAAAGGTTTTGAAAAACCTCTTACACATTCATAAACACCTCTTACAAAGGCATTTATTTCTTCTTACATGCCATCTTGTCTCTTACAAGGGCATTAACTCCTCTTACATCCTCACCAACATTTTCTTACATCTCCAACCACATTCATTTACTTCTTCTTACAACCTTTAAAATCCTCAACCATTTTCATTTATTTCTCTTACATCCTCCTTTGCTCAACACATTCCCCAAAATGTGCTCCACCCTCACCCAATAGAATTGTGACAAGTGTCACATTCCTATTGGCTCCCTTGTTATCCCACATTCACCAATTTCACTCTCTTCAACCCTTGAATCTTATAAGTAGAGGCTTTCTCTACATAATATGCATCCACAACATCATGGAAAGTCATTATGTTCATTTCATCCATCAATCATCCAATCGCTATCACTATCTTTGAGGGCAATTGACATTTATCAAATCTATTTTCATCCACAATCTTAGGCATTGTTACTCTACTTAAATTCATCAAGGATCTTGAAGCTTATCAAAGGGATTGGGAAAAGGGCCACTTTCCACATCGAAGTGACACCAATCCCCCTATGGGATGAAGGTTTGATCTATTTAGTTTGTTAACATGCTTTCATTTGCTTTCTTTTGTGCTTTTGTTTGATCAAAAATTTCATATAGAATAATGTTTGTGCTAATTGGAATGACTAACCTTGTTTGTGTTGTCTTTGTTTAGCTTGATGCAGATCATCACTCACATTTTGGATCTAGAAGGAGGGCTAACCATTTAAAAATTTGTCATTTTAGCTTAGAAATCATGTTTATGCAGGTTCTAGGAAGTGGTGTCACCTTGGACATTACCATAGTGCCATTTTTGCAAATATAGCGTCGCTTTTGCAAATAGAGCCTCTTTTGTCATCACGAAGTTTCCTTTGAGGTCCCTAGTTTACTGTAGAGCATTGCATTTGTTTTTTTCACCAAAGCGTCACCATAGCAATGATACATAGTCGCTTTTGAAATATAGCGTCGCCTTTGTAAACAGGGTCACCTTTGTTTTCTTACTTTGCACCCCATCTTAAAATGACCATATCTTGGTCATATTTTAGTTTTTTTCAGAGCTTTTTTTTTAAATAGGGTAGAATTTCATAAGATATGCAATAGTGTAGGTGTTTCTCAACTTTTTTAGAGTTAAAATTTTCAAATTTACACCTAAAGTCAAATCACATTGTAACTTGGTCTAAGTTTTAGGCTTTTTATGCTTAATCATTTATCTAACCCTCATATCTTCTTGTTTTTTGATTTCATCTAATATTTTGAGCATGTATTGTAGGTTTTAAGAGGAGCATGGATCATTGAAGTGAAAGAAAAGGCATTTGATATTCATTGTAATAGTGTTTTCAAACACTCATGGGAAAATAACCCATCATATGTTATTTTCCTTTCATGCTTTAGGACCAACTAGAATTACTTTGGGGTTAAAATTAACAATCAACTCAAGTTTTGTCAAATTTGGACTAAAATTGAACATTAAGAACTTACTAGACATTGCTTTGCGGGTTAAAATTGAACAAGACAAATTTACACTTAGCTTTTGGTGCTCTAAAAAGAATTCATCTTTACTTTGGGTTTAAAAATAAATTGTTCTTTCAATTGTTTTATGATTTTTTGCAATTTGTGTCATTCAAATGCGTATGCACTTCTCTCACGCCTTCCAAAGATCTTGAGAATAAAAATTATTCTAGTGACATTGGTTGTCTAAAATTACACACACATTTCAAATTTGGATCTAAAATTGAACAATCATGTGAGTGTGAAGGAAAGGTATTGTGTGTGTTCTCTCCTAGTGCTTTAGGCGGTTGAACTACAAATGTAATTCTTCGCTTTTGTTTATCTTTAAATGGCTTGCCTTGGTGGAAAAAATTACTCACCCCAAGGGAACGACCCAAGTGGTAACAGGCTAATGCCAAGCTCTTCCGAACTGCTATATAAATTTGTGATTGCAAGGAAAGTTTGCAATCAACAGTAAGTGGTACGTGATAGCTCTCCCCCAATATCTTTATGATGCATAAAACCCTTGTTCTAAGGGTTGAGAGACCTCTTGACTGAGTTTATCATAGTACCCCTGAACCAGATGTCCTTACTACAACCCTTTGTTTAAAAAGACAAAATCCTCAATACTTGTTGGTGCAAGAACGGTTGTTTTGAAACCACCCCATATTTGTACTATTCAAAGTAGAAACAAAATAAATCCTTAAGGTCTCTGGAACTTCAAGATTTTGAGATTTGGTAGTCCCAAGAAGTGTGTGTCGTGGAGGGGAGCCAGTGTGGCCAAATCTCTAATTGTTCGCTTTGTCTCAGTGTTTGGAGAAATCTGAGTGGGAACCCAACACGTATAGCCATTTCCATCATAGGGTTGTGCAATTTGTGAGTTAGTTAAAATACATTGCTTGGATCTTAAACTTTGAAACAAACATTAAACAAGTCATCAAAATTTCAAACCCTTTGGAAGAACAAATATCCTTGAAAAGTCCAAATATTACTGCTTGTCCCTGGGGATTTTATCCTAAGAGGCTTCTAAATATTTGGACTCATATCTCAATTTTCTCTCTCCAAATTCAACCTAGGGAAACTATGGCCTTGACTCTTTGATTTTCATATAATGGACCTTGTGGAATGAAAAAGAGCTAAGACAAAAATTTAGTTTGAAATTTAAGCAAGACATTGGATGTGGTAAAAGCAATCCATTAATCAAGATGAAATCAATTGAACCCCACACATGTGCTTATTTATCTTTGGTCTTATGGTCTTCCAAGCAAACATTGATCTGTTGGTTTGAAGTACTCTTAGGGAAAAACATTTTCTTCACGACCTTGGTATTGTAAACAAGTCCTTAGGTTCATTTAGGATCAAAATAAATAATTTCATCCATTCAAAACATTTATCATCCCATCCCACAAACAATTTTTGGAACTTTGGAAAAATCATCTTTCCTAAACTTTTGGTAATCTTTAAATCAAAATCAAAATCACCTTGTTTGGCTAGGTGTGTGGGGATGAATCCTTTCTCACACATTTAGTTAAATTAGCACCCCTTTGGACAAGTTTACCCCAAGATAACATCTAACATCTTGGGATCTACAAGTCCATTATCCAAATCTAACCAATAAAAATCAAAACCCTAAATCTAGTATTGACCAAAGTTCCTAAAAGTTCAAACACCCATATCACTCCCCCTTTTCATCTTTCATCTCATTATTGGTCCTAAATTCCTTAGAGGTCAATAAGGTCAAAACACAAGAAAAACATGGAATATAAAATCGATTCATACATCATGAGTAATCTAAGTCAACCAAACTATCAAAGCCTTACAATACCAATTGGTTTCAAAACTCACATTTATACAATCCATACATGGGATCATTATCTCCTACAAACCTCAATGATACAACAAATTTGAGTATGCCCAATCTAAATTTTTTAACACCTTTCCCTATGGTAGATTTAAACCAAATTCAAAACCTACAAATCTATCAACCAAACAATCAATGCATGAGTCCTCAACAAAACAACATTATCCCACCAAATCAATACATGCCAACTATGAATATACCAAGTACAAGCTTACCAAACATGGACATATCAAATCCACACTTGGTGAACTATGGGATATATATGTTTAAAAATCACACCAATGTTGTTCAAAGTCCAAATAATATGTTAACAACTCCATGTATTGATCCAAGTCAAGGTAACACCATGCAAAATCAAGGTTATCTAAATCAAAGCAATGTGTTTCCCAATTACAATAATGTTCAATGCAAACCTACAATGAAAAATCTAAACATCATCCCAAATTAGAACATTGTCCAAAATCAATTTGTGGATGATGTGGATGATCCCATACAAACACCACAAGTATACATTCCAAATATGCTTGCTCAACAACCAAATCAACTGTATCAAGGGTGTCAAAATCAAAATCAAGATCAAATTTTGTGAGAACAAATTGCTTCACTTACCAAAATGGTTGATTCATTGCACCAAGAGACATCTCCACCCCAAAATCTACACACTCTCCCATTGGTTAAACTATGTCATCAAAACATTGAGTTGTGTCCCCAACCACATCAAGAAGAATATCTCCAATGTCAAGAGGTTGGATATCAATATCAACAACATCAACAACAAACCCAATCACCACATCTCCAAGATCAATCACCGCATCTCCAAAATCAATCACCACAAGGTCAATTTCAACAAGTGCAAATCTTAGAAATACACAAACATGAATACACTCCTCTAGATGAGCCAATTGAATCAACATTAAAAAATCTAGTTAATGCAAAAATCATCACTCATCCAAAAGTAAGTGCTTTCAACTCTATCATAAACTTTCCTTGGAATAAGAGTAGATATTATTGTGAGTATCATAGAGACAATTGTCGTAAAACATCAAAGTGTGTTCGACTCAAAAATATCATCCAAGACCTTTTTGATCAAGGAATAATAATTGTTGAGGACAATTTTCAAGATTCAACCACTAATGATATCAGTGACAATCTCTCCACCACAACTGTTGAGGACAATGATCAAGATTCCACCACTAGTGATAGCAGTGACAATCTCTCCACCACAATTGTTGAAAACAATGATCAAGATCTACCTTTCAATGAGCACCTTAAAGATGTTTCTACCTCATCCAATGATCAAATCAACATACATCAAGAGTCACTTTTTAGTCATGATCAAAACCCCTCAACAATATCCTACAATGATCTATTTCAAGGAGTGTTAAAATTATTTGATCCTATTGACATAATCCAAGATCCATCCACCAATTATCATGTTGAAAATGTCTCTACATCATCCAATGAGTTAGAGGAAATATCTCAAGAATTTATTCCAAAGCATGATCATCATCTTTCACCAAAGTCTAGCAATGGTCCTTTCCAAGACATATTGGCATCCGTTGACCTCATGGTTACAAATATTGAAGGAATCCTCAACTCCACACTTGATCTAAATCCACTCAAATATCAACGGGATATTGAGCCACTTCCCATGTTTAATGAAGATATCCAAGAATCCTTTGTAAGCAATTCATCCTTTGAAATTGACCCATGTCAAGAACTTGATCCAAAGCATGTCAAAAGCAATTTTGAAATCATTCGAGATCAAGAATTTGTATCTCCAAGATACTACAATGATGTAATGGACACTCTCCAATCTATACAAGATGTCACAAATGATGATCATATCCATATAGCACATACTCCTCCATCTACTCATGAGATTCTTTCTTTGGATGGACACATAGATGATCTTCATTCAGAACAAGATTCCTTTACTCTTGACATTATTACACAAGAACAAGAGGTTATTGATTCCTATAGTCAAGTTAAGTTATTAACATCAGGATTAGATATATCTCAAATTTAGATTAAGGAAATCATATATGAAGAATTCCAGCATTGTCCACTCAAGGAAATAGGTCAGATAAAACAAGATATTCCAGAGACAACAGAGTTGAAAACTTAAATAACATCATCTACAGTGGTCATTTATTAAAGAATTCTTGCTAAACATGACATCTCAAAATAGGAAAAATCAGAGCATGAGGGTACTACTTCGACAACACTAGGGGAAAATTAATCTCAAGCAAACGTCAACACAGGGAGCACAAAGAATCCTTATGATGAAACCAATGCCAATACTACGACTAGCCATGTCACAAATCTTCATCCACCCCTCACCCCATCCATGAATTGGGACCAACATCAAAAGAAAGATTTGAATCAAAGCACAAAGAATGTTATCAAAGAAAAAGAAGTTGAGAAGCACAATGAACGAATCAAATACAATTGGATACTAAAGAATACAAACAAAGATTATCCATATCAAAATCCATTAGTCAAAGAAACTATGGGGAAAAATAAAAAAGGGAAAAGTATCCATCAAAGATGTCCACAAAGGAAAAAGCAGGCTTCTTAAGCAATGTACAAAGTATATCAAGCAGTTGGTCCTAATTCCAAGCACACTTTCATATCCACCCATCATTGCTCATCTTCCCAAGTTTGGATAGTCAAAGGTTTTAGACTATCAACCAATCCATCTCTTATTCCTAAAAACACAACACCATCCACTCTCCATGCATGCTATCCAATTCTCACATTGACCATGTATTAGCAGCCACCCTTCATCATAAGGATTCAAAAGGCATTCTATTGCAATGTGTGCACAAAGACAAAGTTAAATCCAATATCAATGAAGTAGATCAACAATCTTAAGAGCTGTATTCAAGTGCACACATCTTGGCAAAGCAACTTCTTCAAGTAGGATATCGATGGCACATTATGATAGAAGCATTTAAATCGACACCACCAAGTGGTTTGACATGAACTTAAAATATTTCACAAAAATAAAAAAATAAAAAAATCATAAAAATAGTAAAGATAAAAATCGTCCTCCAGTGAAAACCACTATGGTGGAACTTTGGATAGGTACCATGATGAAAACTTGGAAAACAAGTGTCACGTGTAGAATTGAGCATTTGTGTGTGCTAGTTCAGGAGAAAGTATCTTATCTCATCCATAATAAATCCAACATTCCATCCATGTTATCCATAATTAAACCATTCATCCATGGACCATTTATCCAATCCATTTTCATCTATCTTCCAAATTATCTTGATCTTGAAAAATTTTGGTGCACCCTTTACACTTGTTTATGGTAAACATCTTGACATGAGTCATTTTCATTGATCCTATCCTACCTTGCATTATCTAAGCCATGCAACACTATCCAAATGAACATCCTTTTTTCAAACACCTTATCTTATCAGAAGATAATCCTTGGCATCCTTTGCATGCTTATCATATTCCTCCATCCATACATTCATCCAAGCATCCACCAATGGCATTCTATACATTGCTAGACACTGGGGGCAGATATTTACATCTTGCTTCGGGAATAAATCTTGATCTATATCTTCCAACTTATGTGATGATCCAAATATTGACAAACGTAAAATCAAATTGGTCAAAGCATTTGTGAGAAAAATTTCTAAATCACCAACCCATGACACGTTTTGATGAAAATATGTTCCTTATTAAGCTTTATCTTTCATCAAATATCAATCCAAACAAATCAATATTAGTTGCATCTAATTTACACTTCGACATCACATCAAATCATTCAAAACAAATTTTGTTCCAAACCAAGCTTCCAAATCTTGATTAATCAAATCCAATCAATCCATCATCTTGGGATATCCTTTCCAATCCTTGTGTTGCTTAAACACTATCCTTGCATTGTTGTGTAATCCTCAACAATGTTATCATCATCAACCCATAAATTAGATCAATCAACCCTAACTTGGTTTTCAACAAAATCTCAAAACAGATCACTAATATCATCACACGTACCCATATCCAAATCATCAAAACCATGCAAAAAATCCAAAAAAACATTCAAAATAGGTCAAAAAGTCAAAAAACGTCAAAAACATGGTATCCGAACTACATCGTCTCTGAGCTTAAACATAGGCAAGGCCATCATTGATGAGCCCTCGAGACACAAAAACACAAAAACATTTGAAAACACAAAACCCAAAAGCAACCTCAAAACACTACAAAAACATCAAAAACATCCAAATATTTGAAAAAAAATCCATCCATCCCATTTCGTTTTCACCCACAATAATTAATCATCCATAATAAATCAATCGTCACCTTCATCCTTTGACAATACAAATGGAAAAAACCACAACAATCAGCAAAAGCAAACTTCAAATGCAAAATCAAAATTGAAAGAACAAACTTTTAAATGCAAAATCAAACTCTTGATCATTCTCAAACATGCAATCGAACCTTATATCAACGTCCTTTTAAAGAACCTATCAACTTGCCACCATCCACTAACATGTCCTAGGATGCATCCTTCCTACAATGGGCATTACCTTTGGAAATCAATTTGGATACTTATCCTAAGCAAAACACATCCCTTTGGCTAGAGGTATGAAAAACATTGGCTTGTTTTTGTACTTGATCTTTTCTTGTGATTTATCTTATTGCGCTCATTCCAATGACCTCTCGATGATGTCTACAAAAATGCTTTAGAGAGAAAGGAATGAAGCATTGATCATTATCTTTTGTTTGTTGTGCTTGTTGGATGTTCTTGTAATATAACCTTGGCTAATACTTGCTTTGTTAGGAATGTATGGAAGGTGTTTTGGGTAGCTTGTTGACTATTGCATTGATAGGTTATACCTTTCCGTGTTTTGGTTTGAGATGTTTGAAACTTTTGAAGTGCATCCTTGCAAGGTTTCCGTATGTTAGGTGTCAACAAGAATACTCCTATCTGTTTGTCGAGTCAAAGTCCATCACACTAGATACCTTGCCATCTTGATTGTCTATACCTTGATGCATCGTGTCTATGTGTTTTATCAAATATAAGGAAAGTTTTTCCATCCGTGTCCCAATCCCTAGATAAGCAACAAATCATCACTCATCACCATATCTAATAAATTCTCGACGAATCATGGACTTGTTCAACTTTTGAATCTTCTTAGAATCAAGGGTTGATTCCTCTTATTCTTCTTATTCTTCTATATTTACTAACATTTCTATCCAAGTATCAAATATGTGTGATATATCAAAATATACATGAGGCTACCCATGGCCGATGATTGTCTATATATCATCAAATTTGTCTACATCAAACATTCGAGCTTTCTAGTCATCTCTAAGCTGAAATGATCCCAAATATTTATCATGAGCTCGACCTAAAAATTGAAAATTTCCCTCGATCTCTCAAGGGGGCAATGTAGCAGCGCAATTCCTTCCGTTGGGGTAGAAGTGGGGCATTTGAAAAATTAAGAAAAGTTTTGGATTTTGATATTAGTAGTGTTATTCTTTGAACCAACACAGCAAGTACCTCGCTTCAAATATGGGAAACAAAGTGTAGTAGCATAATTCATTCCGTTGGGGTAGCAGTGGGGAATCTGAAAAATTAGGAAATTTTTTGAATTTTGATATCGACAATGTTATTCTTTGAACCAATGCACCAAGTACCTCGCTTCAAAGAGGGGAAAAATTTTGACACTCAAAAAAGTCTTGATTGGTACTCCATATCTGATTATGATAAAATAACATTGTTTCTTCCTAAATCACTTTGGACTAACCAATTAATTGAATAATCAACATTATTTAGTTAAATTCATCAATTTCTACTATTAATCAAATAATTAATTTTAGTAGATTAATTCATCTTTCTTCTAACTAATGTTCATCATATTTAATTAAATCAAATCATTTAATTAAATCCCCCTAAAAGTCCTTTCATTTGGTTAAATAAATCAAGTCAAATGTCACAATCCCCTAACCCATCCAAGTTAATTAATTCTTAATTAATTAACTCTAAATCACTTTCTAATCATCATTAATAAATCCTCTAGCTTTTAACTCTTCAAGAGTTAAATCAACTCATGGTCAACTAACTAGGTTGCACATGAAAATAATTTCTTTTAATTATCTAAATACTTATTTATCCTCATAATGGCATATTCCAAGGAATATTCCTCTCAACTACCTCATTCAATTTCCCTCCAAAGGTTTTGAAAAGCCTCTTACACATTCATAAATACCTCTTACAAAGTCATTTATTTCTTCTTACATGCCATCTTGTCTCTTACAAGGGCATTAAATCCTCTTACATCCTCACGTACATTTTCTTACATCTCCAACCACATTCATTTACTTCTTCTTACAACCTTTCAAATCCTCAAACATTTTCATTTATTTCTCTTACAAACTCCTTTACTCAACACATTCCCCAAAATGTGTTGGACACCCTCACCCAATAGAATTGTGACAAGTTTCACATTCCTATTGGCTCCCTTTTTATCCCACATTCACCAATTTCACTCTCTCTTCACCCCTCAAATCCTATAAGTAGAGGCTTTCTCTACACAATAAGCATCCACAACATCATGCAAAGTCATTATGCTCATTTCATCCATCAATCATCTAATCTTTATCACTATCTTTGAGGGCAATTGGCATTTATCAAATCCATTTTCATCCATAATCTTAGGCATTGCTACTCTACTCAAATTCATCAAGGATCTTGAAGCTTATCAAAGGGATTGGGAAAGGGCCACTTTCCACATCAAAGTGACACCAATCCCCCTATGGGATGGAGGTTTGATCTATTTAGTTTGTTAACATGCTTTCATTTGCTTTCTTTTGTGCTTTTTTTTTTTTCATGTTTTCATCTTTGTTTGATCAAGCATCTCATAGGGAATGATGTTTGTGCTAATTTGAATGACTAACTTTGTTTGTGTTGTCTTTTTTTAGCTTGGTGTAGATCATCACTCACACAAACATACTTCTCACCAAGCCAATGATCTTTTGGAATTGATACCAAATGATGACCCAATCATCACACTCCTACTCCTATGCTTTGATATCAGAATAAAATGGAAAACAACAATGAACTTGCAACCCGTGCTAATCCAAACTACAAAAGGCCACATGCATCGATCCAATGTAATACATAATCCAACATACAAAATAGATGTAAATTATGCAAAAAAAATACAAAGGAATGTGATAATGAAAAGCAGAGACTGACTCCTTCCCATCAATCCTCCATACGCCAACTTCAGGAAAGATGCTGGAAAATAGAGTGCATATGACCAAATAATTATTCTGGTTACTAGAGGAATACAATAATTAGCCACATTGCATAATTAAACAACAGATAATGATGAACCAAAAACAAATGCTAAAAGATGCTCTTCTAATCAATGAGCCTTTCCTAAAGCGACAATAACTAGTTGAACACTTACTTCATCACAACTAACATGCAACTAAACAACATAATATGCAAATAAATCCCATCGAGCCAAATGGAGACGCCAAGGATTTAAATTTTACATTGAACCACCATTAAACTGAATATAATGAGTCGATTCACCTAGGAATCGATTTCTTTCTTTGTTTTTTGACTCTTCCCCATTGGTTCTCTCAACCTAGATGTCTCTCAGGCAAAGAAAATTTCCCCTCAAAATAGTTGCTTGAAGTCTTTTCTTAGATCGACATTTTCCCCCAATCTCCCATCCATTCTCACACAGAAACTATGACCTTTTTCCTTCTTGTTTCCAAGAACCGTTTCTTCTAGGAAAGCTTCCCAGAGCTAAATCGATGGCTTCCTCTTACACTTCTTTTTTTGCTCCTTACCCAGCTGATGATCTTCCTCAAGCCGATTAACTCCTTCCTCCTCCTGGTCAGTTATGCCCTACCTATTCCTTTTTGATTGATGCAACTACCCAACATCTCATCGCTACCCAATGGAAGTTTGATACCAAACCAAAAACAAAGAGGGTTCATAGCCAAATATGAAGTGCCACATCATCACCAACTATATGCAAACCAAAAACTGAAAATAAAACCAAAACATGAAAATGTAACGATGCCCCTACATCATCATTTAGGGTTTTAGGTTTGCATTTTTGCATCCTTTAAAATTTGGAAAAGTTAAAAATATCAGTCATTATGCATAGTGTTTACATAACATTGCATCATCATTCATTTACATTACAAAATTGAATCAAAATTGCATCTCTAATTAGGTATTTTTACTTGTCATTTAGCACTATTTTTCACTTGCATTTAGACCTCATTTTATAGAAATTTGAACTGTAACTCGTTGTCTGAAACCAGAATTTGAAAAACCACAAAAACCATCTCAGAAACTTGAAAATTAATTTAAAAAAAAACTAAAGTGATACCCATTCGCCCATGGGCGAATGAGTCCCTGATCAGGGCCTTTTCTAAATTTTTGAGCATTAAAATTGTTGTTTTTGCCTTCTATGTTTTTGTATTCAATTTACTGTTTTAGTTTCCTAAATTTTTGTTATTTGAAAATTTTCATATTAAGCATAATTGGTCAAATTCAATGCATTGTTTGAATTCAAAATTGCATCTAAAAGACATCATTTTTTAGGTTTTTGCATAGCATAATCAAAAAATTATCTTGTCGAAATCTGCAAATTGCTTTTACATACTTGCATTGCACTTTACATTCTAGGATATTTCATTGCATTTTACCTCTTATCCATTTTGGGTGCACCTTGGGTTTGAGAAACTTGTATGAGCTTCACAACTTGGTGTCCTATTTCCAATACTATCATGAGACGTAGTTCGACTCATGTCATCTCGTGATACATCACTCGTCGTGGATCTTGCATTTTCTAACTCTTTCACTCATAGTGTTGACACTAGTCAACCCACTATGGATCATACCCTTAAAATTTCATTTCCCATGCCTTCCCTACCTACACCTAATGCGACTGGTGTTGATGCAATGATTAGTAATGTCCCTCATGAGAACCTTAGAAGAATGGATGAAGAACTCGATATATTGCAATATTTTGTGAGTTTTGAATGTAATACTCCTAATGCGGTTCCTATGATAGATAACACGAGGAGAATAATTGAAAATGAACAAGGAATAGAGAATGTTCGTAGCTTAATCTATCCACCTTCCTTAAAATGCATCCAATAGTCAATGTTGAGTTACCACGTGTCCATATTTTGCTTCATTTTTGGACATCATTGATGACATTGAATACCGAAATAGTGTAGAAGTGAATGTAGAAACAAACATAATAATGAAATTAGATCATTAAGTCATTAAGGATTTTTTCAAGAAACTAAAAATACCTATAGATTCCTCTCCACCTTGTGGTATAGGTAAGATCATTTGCTCACAAAGGTAAGTGGTTCAATAGGAACCATGTTGGTAAAAAGTTTCCTCATTTTTTTTAGAACATTAAAGTAAGGGGGGATGACATATCCAATTGAAATCTACGATCATATGGATGAATCTACAAAATAATAAAAATATATTTTATTGGTAAATTTATCTTCATAATCTACATTTTTGGAGGTATTTAGAGCATATTTTTCCCTTAGATGCCTTAGGAGGGGGACCCTCCATGGAAGTAAAGATATATCTATTGGATTTTTTTAAATGTATTCACTACATGCTTGATTTTTACCTAGAAATATAGGAGTTATGATCCCACTAAGCTAGGTACCAAAATTTAATAATTTGCTAGTTTTATTTTTAATGTTGTAGCTAAGTTATCCTTATTTGACCCCATTTCAAATTTCAAGTAGGAAATAGGCGTGGTGAATCTTCAATTTTTTATGGGAACTATAGTTTCGTAGTTCAATTTTATAAATGTACATATGGGTTGAATTAAAATCAATAAAATAGAGTTGAAGGAATGCATCTCATCCACAAAGATTGTCAAATTATAAGATCTCTCCGTTTTTAGTACAAAAGCTATTGTGTGTTTCTTAATAATTGTTAAATTATGTTTATTTCTTATGTCTATTACTGGTTGCAATTCAACCAATCTCTCACTAGGTATTGTCCACTAAATTCCCAACTTATTTCATATTATTATAAAATTTCCATCATTATAGGTGATTTTTTTTCCATATATATGAATCCAAATAAGTTACAACATAAACAAAAGATTATCAACAAAAAATATTCAAATAGAGATAAAGAGATATAAAACTAAATAAATAATGTAATATTACTATGATAATTATTTTGTACATGACATACCCTTAAGAAAGGTGTATATTTGTTTATCTTCTACATATTTTGTTTATTATTACAACTATTTTTACTAATGTCCAAAATAGGTCACACACTTGTTATATATTGTTCACAAAGAATCATGTTGTGGAGATAAAAAATTTCTAGGAAGTTGAACCATACCCTTGAAAAGTGGAATACTTTCATAGATTATTTCCTCATTCCTAGCTATCACATCATTGATGGCTTGATAGTTGACTTGGCATGTTGCAATCCTTGTAGGCACCAACTTGTTTATCATGTTGACTATTCTATCTAAGGACTATAGAATGACTATTAGTATGATGATACACACATACTTTTGAGTTGAGTGTTAAAATTTTTCTAGAAGGTATATTTGAATTGTATGGAGCTTTGGTAGAAATTGAAGGTTGATTGAGTGAGGAAAGTTTACAACAAAAGTGTTAGTCTCTCTATAAATTGTGTTACACTACTAAATAATGTGCCACATTTTAGAGAGCATATATATGGATCTTTGTATTCCCTAGATTAATTAGGAGTTTCTCTATTGTATCATAAACATGAGAAGTATCCCCATAATTTTGCAATACATGAGTATGGTTGAGTGTAATCATAAGTTCCATGTTTGGTGAATCATCCTAGATCATATGTTTATCCATTATTAAAAAGAATAATTTATTCTTAACCTATTAAACACAATAGAATTAAGAATGTGTAGATTATGCCCATTATTGTTATATTCCTTTCATGCATGTAGCTTGTGTACATTAGGTTACTTGTTAAAAAAAAACCTAACTAGCTATCCTTGTAACTATTAACATTCCCATTATCTATTATCACATCTTTATCCATGTATTGTCATCCTTTTTTTATTATACTGGGTAAAACATATAAATCATCACTTTGTTCTAATCATGTGATCCATATTTTCTTTCCCAATCAATAACCAAGATATTTTATCCAAATAATTTATTGGGGTTGTTCCTCGTCTCCTTTTGAATTTTTCTAAGTGGTTCCAAGGATAAATCAATATTATTTTAGATCTTTCTCTATTGGGAAGGGAACTTTCTTTATTTTATTCTTTTCTCTATATACTACTCAAATCTTCTCTTCAAGCACACTGGTAGGTGTGTAGTACACAAATATCAATGAATTATGTGATGCTTATCACACAAATATTTATTCAACAACCCTTTTTTCCTATTTCTAACATATAAGGTCAAAAATTCTATGTGAAATAGTCATTAGAGTACTTTAGATATATTCCTCTATGAGAAAAAACATCAATATTAAAAGAGGATTAAAGAGGAACTATTTTTTATGGAAATTTAGAAATTGCAAAGGCCCATGATAAATAGTATTAAATGTTGAGGAAGATGTATAATGGACTGATTATTGATCACCAATGTATTAGAAACCATACTTAAGTGAGCCAAATTGACATTAAATTATATCAAAATGAATTTATTCTTGATTTATCTCCATGCCATATATTTTCTCATGTTTGATAATGGATACCATGATAGTCACATACATTGTGTTCCTCAAAATATGATGAATCATGAGAAGGTATAAAAGGTTATATGGTAGAATAATTATAGCTATCTAAGAATGATGTATTATTAGGAGTTCTATAGATGAATTCATAAGACCTCGTAGGGAAAGACCACTAAATGTTGAAAGATAAATATCACTATTCAAGCACATTCTGGGGAAAGGAGTAGAGTACTCAATTAAGGAAAAACAAGATTAATGAATGCATTATAATAAGTAGGGAAATGTTAAACCATTGTAAAGCCTCATCAACCAAGATTTGTCTAAACATATCTATTAAGAACCTATATCACCATGCATGTGATTATAATATAAAAATAAAATTGATTTGAAAAGTAAAAATGTATCTTTGTAATCACTAAATGTATCAAGCATTGGATCTTTAATGTTATGTAAATTATTATAAATAATTTGAACCAATTTATCAAAAATAGTGAACTATTAGTAATATTGATGGTTCTATGACAATTTTTATGAGAATAACATCATCATTAAGCATTACAAAATCATGTGAAAGGTAAGACAAAGAAATTTCATCAATTATCCATGCATTGTGGACACTGTTATTTGATTTATGATGAAAAAAGTCCATAAATAGTAGATACATGAATATTAACATCTATACAATATTTATTAATTTATCAATTAAATGATTTTCCATTATAGGTTTGAAGGAATGAATACTAAAGGATGAAGGATGTAAAACATGAAGGAAACACACTTTGGGACATCTACTAAATCGTGGTACATTTACAAGCATTTTTTAAATAGTGATATAATATAATATAGACATTAAAGCTAACATACTATACCATTGTGAAAAATGTGCAATCAAATGTATTTGGAATGAAATAATTATTGAGATAGCACCATATATATGTAATGAAGATAAATATATTAGAATCTTAGTACATCTAGAAACATCATCAAGAAAATCCAAGCTACTACATGTGGAAACATTGTCAAGAAAATGTTAGATAAGAGACATAAAAATTTAGCACAAATCAAAAGGAGAAAAAATCAAACAAGTGTTAGATAAGAGACATAAAAAATTAGAGCATCATAGATATGCAATCGTCGTCCAACAAATCATTATTTATGTATCATCTTGATGAAACATGCACAAAGAGAGTGTATAACCATTAAGTGAATTTTATGCATTCATCATGAGTGAAGAGATAGAAGGATCAATTTGATATAGAGAAATGTTATTTGAATAAAATATGGGTAAATTTAAAAAAATAGATTTAAAAAATTAGATATAAAAAAAAAGATAAAACCTTAGAGCAAAAAATAGGTAGGTTTGAAATGTTAGAGTTTACCAAAATTTAAGAAAATAAATCTTACACTAATTTATTCTTATTAACTAATAAAAAATAGTAAATAAAATCAAACCTAATTAAAAGTTTGAGATTATGACTTACAATTGAACTATAGAAGATTAGAGTAGCTTAGCTTTTTATATCAATCTTCGTATTCAATAAAGGATGGTCAATCATAGAATGCAATTGATGGTCATAATTTGGGATCACTTATTGAATCAACATTATCTATAAAATCATAGAGCTACCCATAAAATATTGAATACTCTCAAATGGGGTGATGCTTGCAATATAGTCCTCTTAGTGAGGTTTAGTCTTGGTTGTACATAAATTTCTTCTACATAGGTATGAATCTATAGAACTTGTTCACATGTGTGTCTAAAGATGGATGGTGTTGAGAAACACATTAAGGAGATTGCTGGTGTGTAAAGGGAAATTGTGGAAACTTCCTTGATAACTAGTCAATCCTTGTTATTGATGAACAAAGTTGGAAAAAACATGGCATAAAGATACCTCGATGATAAGTGGATTGTGTAGTACACACTTATTTGGGTCTCTATATAGTGTAATATACAAATGAGATTTGACTCATAAACTAATGATGTAAAGCTTGTACTTAAAGACTCTAACTTGATGCTCAATTTGAATTAGGACAAGGTCTTGTGGAAATGTTGTATAGGGTACATATCTATTCTTGATATCAAGCATAGGGTAAATTAGTTATAAAGGGTTTACATTGTTGGTGTTTTTTCCAATACACCCTTAGAATTCTCTAAAGAACTTAGCCAACTCCTATAATAAAGAATCCTCAAGATGAATGAACAACTTAACAAGTAAAGGATCCTAAGATCTTTTACTCCTTCACTTCAGGCTTTGTGGGACGTAGGAGGGTGTTCCCTGCTGTGTTCATTTTGATCAATTTGGTGGAGAACACTTCAATGCACAAATTAATTCCTGTAATTTGCAAATAAACATAATCCACTAAAGATTTGGATGATCTTTAAGTAAATAATCATTTATTCACCAGGAACCAAGAGGTATTTCAAATACATGCTTCGTGATTGATAGATTTCAAATGAATTTTTATTCTCATTCTAAGTCCATGGTTGGATGAACCATCAACACATTCAATAGTAAACTTCTGAAAAATAGATTGGTGTTTCATTGATTGGGCAATGGAGTTGAACATGTAATAATCAGTAATACAAAAATTCTTTAACTCTGATAATAAGGGACTATTTTCACAATGCCTTACATCATGAAAACTCGCAATTCCTAAAACATGACTTCTTACCAGATCCTTTGCAAATTCTCACAAATCTATGATCCTATTCAAGCATTTAATCAACTCTTTGAGTCAAAGAAAAAACAAGGACACACATTCAAATAAGCATTCAATGATAAACGAAAATACCCTTGATATTTCATTCATAATTTGTAGAAATTTACGACAGGAGAGTAAATTTTTTGGATATAAGATTTGTTTCGATATCAGTAATTTCTGTAAAACTACCTTAAGATAATTACATATAAGATTCAAAGCCAAGATGATTCAACTGTTCTATTCATTGGCATCCTTTCCACACAAAATTTCTACCTGGACCATATACTAGACTCAAAATTTTCAAAACCCATTGCAATGAGCCATGAAATTCCTTTTATAGCACAATGGAGAAACAAGCACCTGACTTAAATGCAATTACATTTCTAGAATGTTTCATTTCAGCACCAATTTGAATTTCATTTCAAAATTCCCCACATGGTCTCCTACAATCATTTGTTGAGTATGGGGACACAAAGTTGGTAACCACCATCAAAAGGAAAATGCAAATGCCGCCAAAATTTTCCTTGAACCGCCAGCTGGGCATCACATCCCATATCCACGTTAAAAAAATCCTCATTATATTGGCCTTGAATGTCCATAGTCAGCATGAAAACCAAAAAACTAGCAACATATGCAAGGAACAAAAGAAAACAACCACAGTGATTTGATCATCATCACAAAATTACAAAACCCACACACCATTTCACTTAACCAGAAGAAGAACCGACACTAGAACCCGACCCATGGTACACATGCCCACTACGTGTCCTTGCAGGAGACGGGGAAGAAACTTCCGCTCCCTCTCCATCTTTTTCTTTACCGGGTACATAGCCATCATGCCTGCTCAAAGTTTTTATAGATATCGGTGGGACTGATAATACTTCCATTCCCGGGGCCTCTAGTTAATTCAACATCACAAGATACCTCTGATAACCAGAGTTTGTTTCCCTTACACTGTTCGAAGGACTATCCATGATGGCAATTGGGGAGCTCTGTCTTCCATAGGAGCCTCAACCATACCTTATTTTTCTTTGCACTCCTGATACGAACCGTGCGGGCCTTTCACCTTTCTCCTTCGCTGTCTCTGTAGTGACACCTTGGTTCCTCAACCTACTGCTGCACCTGGTGGAAATTAGTGTAGGCTCCTCACCATGGGATTCCTCTTTTCCCTTATCCTTCATAGATGGAATGCATTTAGGTACATTATGCTCATGCTCTGGGACATTGCCATGATGTTTTGGCATGTTGAACCTCAGAAACCTTCTTACCGGTAACATAGAAGTAACTGGCTTGCTCATCTTCTCAGCTCAACAACTTCTGAAACTCACAATGGAACACTCTTCACTCTCTGCACAAATTCAAAAAATGCTAACTACTGATTGCAATGGCAAAAATGACAACCATTCAATCCGTATTTATCGAGAAAATTTGATAATATTGGATCATCAATTTTGGCGTCACACATTTGAGTAGGTAATTAATCACTGGTGTTCATTTCATCACCGTTAATCATCCAGGTACTTGGAGATCTACCTATCATTCCTCATAATGTTTGAGAATTAATTCTTCACACACATCAAGACCCAATTGATCGCTCCTAAAGAGCATGTACACCATTAATGCACTCACTGGTTGCAAAACAAAACAATTGTCACATGCATGTTTTTTTTTCCTTGAATATCGACCTTTGATCTTTTGATGAGGTGGAAAATTAGACTGTTCCCAATGAGTCAATAGGGTTTGAATCTCATGAGGCCATTTCCCACCAATATTTGACCCATGAAATTTATCCAAGTTGGGAGCCACATCATTTGTCTACGGGCCCTGCTCCTTGCTCTGGGAAAACGGATGAAGACACGTGTCGTGAGCTCATAGACCACACAATTTATAACAAGCCATCACTTTTTCTTGGCGAGCGAGTAGGGCATGACTGATACTATTCCCAATAATTAATCACCGCCATTAGATTGAGCCCTCACGACATGACCACTAGTGGAAGCTGGGTCCCACTACTGTACCAGGACACACGTCCTTATCTCATAGACCCCGCGGCTCTTAACTCACGAACAACTTAATCCAACGAGCCAACGGGAAGTGGTTAGGATCTAATCTCGAGATCTGGTGGTTCCTCAACCTGCACATGAAACAAAGTTAGCTTTAAAATGAGGCCATTGCTAGGCCGATGAGAATTGGACCCTTGGCTAGAGACTTATTCTTGAAATCCTTTTACAAGAAAATATTTTGCCAAACTTTAAGGATTATTTAAGTTAGAAAATGGGTGGGGTGACTGACATCCCTAGACAAAGGAGGTCGGTAATGCTATGTATTCAAGGGCTCAAGAAGTGACTTAAGCTACCGGTGACTGGCCGTAGCAAGTCAACATAAGATTAAAACCCTCGAAGGGTTTTAGGATATAATATTTATTAGGTAAGGGTTCATAGACCAAAACCTTAACCCCAACCTTGAATACAGAGCTTACAATCATGGTCAAACAAGGAGGTGATCAAAATCTACAAAATTTTAGAGGCTCTATCATACATAACATTTGATTCATATTAGGATAATACATATACAATAGGAACACAAATTTATAAAAGAAGAGATCAAAAAAATTATGTATACATTTTTCTCCCATCAACTTGTAAATTATGAATTATAGAATAATACCAAAAAAAAAAAAGATAAATAATACTACTCTTAATTTAAATTAAAATAATTTATTCATTTATTCTAAACATGTTGATATAGTTGCAAGTATGAACTTAATTAGTATTGTCATTGATGTCAACAAGCGTGTGTTGTCATTGATGTATGTAGTTGAATGAGTTAGTTGTATTATGTTGTCATTAGTAAAGCTACTGGTGTCAACCTCTAGTGTTGATTTTGATAAGCTTCTATCTATGGTTGTGGAAGTACTGAAGATGATGAGGATGTGTCTCTGGTGCTTGTTTTCCAAGTGCTTTTGAGAAAATTTGATAAAAAGAGGAAATAGTGTGTTGTAGTGGTGTTCTGGGTTACAAAGTTGTGTTCTAGTTTTGCTCTGCATTTCTTTTAGGTTGAAGATTTTCCTGTGTGATTCAAATATATTGGTGAGAGATGTTCAAAGATGTTATAGTCAAGATTTGGTGTGCTGGATCCTTGTACAAAATAAGTTATGTTCACCAGTGTGTGACTGTGTATTGCAGAGGTGTCTGGGAGAAATGTTTTTTCTCCGCATTTCTCCACAGTTATGTTTCAGGTCTTGCAATTCTGAAGGCATGTTGATGGTGTTGATAGTTTATCTCAGTCAAGAGGGCTTGAGGTTTTGTGCTTCAAAAGATGGTTTTTCAAGTAACAGTGTATGGCAGAGTTGTTTGTGTGTACTTGGTGTGTACATTCTTCAAGTGGAAGTTTTTGTGAAGGAGATTTTTAGATTTCGGGGTGTTGAGGAATATTCTAGATCATGTTCAAGTGTGGTGTGTGGTTCACAAGTTGTCCTTGGGTTTGAGAAAGCATGTACTTAAAAGTTTAATGGTGTTTGCATGGGTTATGAACGACCTGGTGTTTACACTATATGAGAAGGATAAATATTGTTTAAGGAAGTGTGTGGTTACGTGGTGTTGTTGATTTGGGTCCCAATTAAGTTTTGATATGGTCTACATTCACTTCTATCCTCCATGGAAGTATCTTGGCGTCGACCTAATTTGAATTTGCACATTTGAGGTGCATATAGCCAACCTTGGAGAAGGTTTCAAGGTTGAAGATGGTATAAGTATGAGTTGAGTTGTTGAGAGATGTTAAGATAGATGCGAGAGATGCGAATGATGTGAAGTGGTGTGTTAGAGTGAGAAATTGAGAAGTGTAGTGTGAGCTTTGATGTGTTAGTTTACTGCATGTAGTGAGTAGAAGGTGGCTACAATACTTCAATCAGACTGTGAAGGTGTTGAAGTCATTGTGGTGGATTCTTTGTTGCATTGAGATGATTTTCTCTGTGTAATATTTCTTCTCTATCTTCTTTTCTATTTTGGAAACTTGAGTCTTTCTTCTTTGGACAGTGAGCCCTCCGATAGTGAGCCCTATTGTATTCGATGTTGAAATTACTTATATTGTGAGCTAATACTCACTGTGGTTTTTCCCTTCTTGGGTTTTCCATGTAAATCTAGTGTTCTCTTGTGTATGGTGTTGAGTTGTTTAAAGTTTATGTTATTTTCTTTTCATGTTAATTCATCATAACAAAATTAAGGGTTTAATGAATGATTATGGATCTTTGAATGTTAATGAGGGTTTTGAAGTTTTAAGGTAGAACTGATTCACCCCCCCTCTCAATTGTCTTGTGCATTCAACATATATATATATATTAAAATAATCACTCCTTTATCAAGCCATTGGTGCTTAATTAAAAGTGAAAGAATAACAATGAATTAAATCCCCTAATCGTATGCATAACCCAACTTACTATTTCTTGATTGAAATGCATATTGATATAATCAAATTGTTAGTAATTTTTTTGTAACACCATAAATTATATATATACCCTTACAATTTTATATTATGTTTTGGACTCACTTTGGTGTTCCCCTCCCCTAATGTGTTTGTACATTCATTTCAACCCTTAGCCTTTTTTCCCCACATAACCAAGGCCTTTCCTTCTATGGTATTTTCTCAAAGTTAATGTTATGGGTGTCTTAACCTTATGATTTCCTTGTCCTTTTTCAAAGCTCAAATTATTTGATGCTAGTGTGATGTTCTAACATCCCATAATAGTTCATCATTTAGTAGCCATTTTGGAATGTTTTACCACCTGCTACTTACTTTGGTTAGTGGTAGTTGCTCATTTTTGAATTTCTATCTAACATGATCTCATTCGATTTCATTCTATCACTCAAGCCATCAAGTTTACACTCTTACTAATATTTTCCTAGCTTCATACCAACATGAATGAGCATTGTGGTTTCCATGTGAGTACTTTATGGATTTCTACAACACTCTTTTGAAATTCAACAACATTCTTGTCTCCCTTGGCTTTACCAAGCTTGTGAGGTGATATTATCTTATTTTCTTTTCTCTATCTTTGCATCAATTTATTTTTGTTATGGTAGAATTTTTTTTGTAACACCTTTGGTTTGCAACTTGTTATTATCATTCTTATTTTCAATCTAGTTTTGTTCTATCATTGCTCTTTTTATTCCTAGAAACACTTACTTGATAAGAGCATACACACCATTTTATAATTTTTTAGATCTTGGTTGCTTGTGGAGATCGAAAAACCAAAATAAGCTTTTGACCATTCATGGAAAACTCCTTAGCAACCCCAAAATTGTCTCTCTTCTTAGCTTGTAGGTCTTCATTCAAAGCTCTTCACAAAATGATGGTTTACTCTCTTTCTCTCGCCATTGTCATTTCTATTTTTGTTTCAAAATACATAGATCATCTTATTTTTCTTTAATTTTTTGTATCATATAGGTTCCCTAGGTTTGCTACTTTTATTGTTCTTATTTCCTATTGTATGGGTAGGTTTTAAATCTAGTGAAAATTTTGGATTTTGTAACTATTTTGGACAATAGTGCAAGATTGGGATGATAGCATGAAAGGGCTACAACATATCATATGGACGTACATGCACATAGCAATGTTGCATTGACAATGAGATCTGTCTTCTAGTGCCATGTAATTTTCTCCCTACCATTTCCATGTCTATATCCAATTTATCACTTCAATTTTTTTATTATTTATTATCTACAAATTTTTGTTACACATCTTTCAATCTCTTTCTCAACTCAATTAATGTAATATTCAAGTTTAATAGTAGCTTAAATTTTACACTATAATTTTTTTTCAATGGTTCACCACTTAACTTGAAGCTATGACATTACACTTCATTTCTCAAATGTCTTCATGCAACTCTTTCAATCTGACCTCCAATTCATCTATTATTTGGTTCATATGTAAAAGGGAGTTATATTAACCCATTGAATCTCTCCAAAGCACCAATGAAGTTTATTATTATCTCTTTCCTTATTCAGCCAACATTGTTCAAAGCTATCAAGACTTGAAGCTTCTATCATAACTGTCTAATTGGGTTAGAGAATACAGTGAAGGTATCTCAACAATTGTTTTGATGACATCTCTCCTAGAAACTCAGACTGTGCTAGTTATTTTAGTGTGTAAAATTATGAAAGCTATAGTGCCGAGTTTTTCTTTTTGGAAAGCTCTCAAAACAAAAGCAATAACTAACTTATTGATCATTCTTTCTGAGAATTGATGGGCTCTTACTTTACCAGCTTGCTTTTAGGCAATCCCTTTTTCTTTTTCCTCACTTTCTACCCAACTAAACCTGCTTTGAGTGCCTCCGTGAAGAGCAAAGAGAGCTTCCCATACTTCTTGGTCACAAAAGTTAAAAGCGAATCAATCAAACTTACCGGAAGAAAATGGTTTAAAAAAATCAAATTAGCTGAACTCACAACATTTCTTTGGAAGAAGACTGTGGCTACTGTAGATCAGGTAATTGACTAGTAGTTGTAAGAAGTAACATGTTTAACGTTCCAAGAGAGAAAACAAAACCATGTTCCATATCATTATCAACCTACCCAACGTTGACAAAACCAACTGAAACTTTGGTACTCGGATGGTTTTTGAATCCGTGCATGAAAATGACAAAATTGTGATTTTTGGCAACACCCGTGACTTGCAGTCTTCCATCTCTGGCAGTATTTGCTTGACAGGACACAGCCTGCCAATCACTTTCACTTTTATTAACAAATACAGAAAACAACAGATCATATAAAGTACTTAATTGAAAGGCAAGGGTAAGCTATTAAATGCATGGAATACCATTCCTCTTTGTAGGGCCAATATTCAAGACATTGCTAGTCTGTCATTGAACTGTGCGGCTTCTTTAATCAGGTGAGTCGCTGGGTGGGTAAGCTTCTCTTCTAGGGAGTGTCGTTATTTTATATTTTAAGGAAAGGTCTATAAATTTAGACATTTATTAATTTTGATGTCATCTTAGTATCTGTCATTTATCTAGGGATGGTTTTTCATAAATAATCAGTGTGTTGTAGTCAAGGGACTAACTGTTTAGGTGAAAGTGACTCACACACAAACAGTCAGTGCATTCATTACAACACAACTGTTGTTTAAGCTCAAGACAATACATTGACTGTTTACAGTGGGGAACTTTAAATAATTGATGTGTCTAGTAACACACTGACTGTTTAGGTATGGGAGCCACTCCTACCATAAATAATCAATGCATTGACTTGAGCTTAAATAATTGGCGTGTTGTGGTCAATGCACTGGCTGTTTATGATAGGATGCTTGAAGAGCCTTCTAAAACTTGAGCTTAAATAACCTACTGTAATGGCATACAGTAAATTCACCCCAACAATTCACTGATGGAAAATTCATCGCCAACAATTTACTTAGCGGTGAATTTCACTTGGTGGTGAATTTCCGATTGATGAATTGCTGGCGGTGAATTTTCCTAGAGCCACTGTAGATGCACCGACGGTTTGTGTGGACTGACTAGTTATGGTGGGACTTTTGGAGAGCCTCAATAAAAGTTGAGCTTAAATAACCTATCCATCGGCTGTTTACATACCTAATCCCACACTTAAACAACCAATGCATTTATCATTGATTATTTAAACTCAACCTCTATGGACGCTCTCCAGACATCCTACCATAACAGCTCGTGCATTGACCACAACACACTAATTATTTAAGCTCAAGTCAAAGCACTTATTCTTTATTATAGGAGTGACTCCGCATATAACTAGTCAAATATATTGCTATGACATATCAATTATTTAAAGCTCAACTTAAAGAAGCTCTCCAAACATTCTAATCAGTTATTTAAGTTCAAATCACTGCACTGATTGTTTATGATAGGAACAACTCCTAAACATAAATAACTAATATATTACAATGACATACCAATTATTTTAAAACTCAACTTTAAGAATGCTCTCGAAACATCTTCAAGTGCATTGACCACAAGACCCCTATTAAAGCTCAAATTAATACATTGAATGTTTATTATAAAAATGGCTCTCACATTTAAATAATCAATATATTACTACAACATAACAATTATTTAAATCTCAACTTTTAAAAAGGGTGTTCAAACACATGTGGCAGATGCTGAGTATCATTTCATGATGATAAAATGAGTGAAACTTTTCCTGCATCACTGAGAAGACATGATAAAGTGTTGACTATCTGTGATGGTGCCCTGCTGGCAGAGGAGACGTTGTGACACTTGTTCATCCACCATACGCGGGGTGTTTTTTAATATTAAATAGCGAGCACCTGATTATGTAAATAGATAGATGCATGAATGCTTGTAATTGGGGGATGAGATCTTGTAAGTTACTCACCTACTTGTCTATAGAATTAAAAAACAAATGATAATAGCATGTTAATATACTTTTCAGATTATATTTTTTAACATATATTTTTTTATTTTAGGGAATTATTTTATTAGAGAAAGGAAAATTTTTAGATGAATTTTCTAATTTTATATTAAATTATTTTGATATATTTTTAATTTATATTAAAATCTATTTTAATATTTGAAAGATAATTGGGATAAGAAATTGTTTGATAGGTAGAGTTAATTATCAAATTTAGGTTTTAAAAGAAAGTATGTTTGTTTTGATGTATAGGTATTTTGATAGTTAAAGAAGGTAAATATGTAAATGTCATTATTAAGATGGAGTTCAATTACATGTTTTTAGGCACTGTTCTATTAGATATGGTAGTGAGAGTGATCATGTTTGGTTTCATGAGATCTTGTTTGTATGGGTACGAGAAGGGATAATTTTAAGAAAATGCCCTCAAAATTTTATTAAATCTTGGAAAATCTTGGTCAGGTGCATTAATTTTCATGGAAAATCTATATCATTTTTGGAAAAAAAATCCATGGTGAATTTGTGTACATTGGTAGACAATGTTGTTTTTACCTAGTGAAGTATAGATTAATTTATAAAAACAAATAAAATAATTTATTGGATGAATTATGAATTCGCTTGAAGAAATAAAATAATATATTGAGTAAAATATCTACTAGTTTTAAAAAATTACATAATTTGGATGGCAAAAATATTTTGAGTTTACTTATGATACTGGCTTGTGTGTCATTTCTTTTGTAAACATTCTAGTGCATTATGAGGTTGGTGCTTAGTTTGGGGGATTGGGGTATCCTTTAAGATGGTGCCTATAGTTTTTTTGGGGGGATTGGAGTCTCCTTTAGGTTGGTGCCTATAAATTGTTTTGGGGATTGGTGCCTACAATAACATTATAATATTTCATTATTCTTGTGAGGCTAGATTTGGATAGTAGATCCAAGTAGCTTTTCTCACCATGGTTTTTTCCTCTAGGGTTTCCACGTAAATCTAGTGTTACCTTGTATGACTTTGTTCATTACTTACCTTGTTGTTTCTAATGTTCTTACAGATGCTTTGATTGAGGATAATTGTTATTAATAAAC